>CM070495.1:40715737-40845737 GCA_036324585.1 Champsocephalus esox
AAAAACAGAGTGGTGCAGAAACGAGCAAGGAAACCCGGGAGTGAGTCAGCATTTCCCTCGTCATCGGTGATTGGTTTTTAGTTAGAAGCCTGAACTAAGGTTGGTTGTTAAAACACGTTGAAGAGATGTTCAGGTTGTGTTGTACTACATAAAATACATCAGTAAATACACCACTCGTGAATGTCTGAAGCTTCCATGTGTATTAAAACAGCGGTTGCTAACAAGTGACTAAGGCTGGAGCCACACGAGGACGATAACGCAAACGGACCGCAATCGTTATCAAAAAAGTCTTCCGTCCACACGCAACAGGCACCAGAAACGTGTCCGTTCACACAAGACCGTATTACATCTCGTCTCCAGCGCTTTGGAGCGGTCTCGTGCTGAAGTACAGCGCCACTTACAGGCCCGGCATATGTACTACAGCGTCTCCAGCGCTTTCGAGCGGTCTTGTGCTGAAGTACAGCGCCACTTACAGGCCCGGCATATGTACTACAGCGTCTCCAGCGCTTTCGAGGGGTTTTTGTGCTGAAGTACAGCGCCACTTACAGGCCCGGCATATGTACTACAGCGTCTCCAGCACTTTCGAGCGGTCTCTTGTGAACGGACACGTTTCTGGTGCCTGTTGCGTGTGGACGGAAGATTTTTTTGATAACGATTGCGGTACGTTTGCGTTATCGTCCTCGCGTGGCTCCAGCCTAAATAAACGACTAAACCGAACATTAGCCACCTTTAGCTTAGCGGTGGTGAAACGCACGTGACTGTGATGCAGAGTACTGCACGGGTCTGATTTTCAAGACCCGCTCCCGCCCGCACCCGCGACGTGCAATACCGAACCCGCTACCCGTCGGCACAAGATCCACAACCCGACCCGCGAACCCGACCCGAACCCGCAGATATATGAGCAGTGAAAACGTGCAATTATTAACACACACAGTGGCATATTTGTCTCAAAACGCGTGGGATGTTGGTTATTTTCTCCATCTAGGAACCAAAAGCCTCCAGACGTTGGATCTCGCTCTTGAGGAAGTGTTATTGAAAATGCTGTATTCTCCATAGAGAGCTTCACCTCAGCCATTTCCAATGTGGCGCACAGCAGCAGATTGATGCGCTGCAGAGGTTATGATTATGCGCGGTCCCGCGGTGGAGAGGTCTGAGGATTTAAACATTAAACTAAATTATTATTATTTTAAGAAATGTATTATGCAACACCCGCGACCCGACCCGCATCATCTTTGTTTTACCCAGCACCGAACCGTGCTGCTGTGATGTAGCTTGTTTATAGCCTAACGTTTGCTTTTTCTTTATGCCAATTGCATTTAAGTTAGTACGGGGAGATTATCCTGGTGAACAAAACACTAAAATTACATAAACGTGTGATGGCCACAGAGTTTATTTTCTGCCATATTCCTAAATCCGAAGGAAAAACCCCATTCCTGTTTGTGAAAGGGAGCCCTATGCTAAAATACGGGATCTTTACCCCCCTCTATTCGGGCATTGCTAAAGGAAATGTGTAAGAGAGGAAGAGCAAGAGAAGAGTAGTCATATATTTGTTAAGTTGTTAATCCTTTGGTTTTACCTTTTTATTAAGCGACCTGGAGTAAGGTGAGTGATGTGATAAAAAGATGCCCAATATCAATACATGTTTATATAAATACTGGATTACCAGTGGGCCAAATACTGCAGTTTAACGATGTACAGTAGGGGTGTCACGGTTCATGTGCCGAACCGTGACGTCCGAACCGTGGCGGTACGGGACGAATACGGATACCGTTACACCCCTAATGTACAGTGTTTGAGTCGGGAGAGTTTTATATCAAATACATGCAAATAAGCAGCCAACAGTAGTTCCAGTCAGAATTGAAACAAAGACGAGGAACTGTGTATGTTCATGAAAGCTCACAAGTCCGTGTCCCAGGTTGCATTTCTGTTTGACATCACCAATCCCTGGAACTGTCTTTACCTGCAACTCCAAGCTGGGGATTCATAAAACGGGTAACTTCGGGACTTTTCCTGGCTGAGGGGAACACATCGAGACTTCCCCACACTGTGTGACACTTCTTCATATGTGCTGTCACCGTGACAGAATGGCTGAAAAATCTTGCAGACATCTTTGGTTCGACAACTTCAAAATCTCTGGGCATGTGCTTCTGTTCATACCTGTTCATACCTGTTCACTGTCACTATGAGCAGAAACCAAATCTGTGACTGCCTGCAATCCACAAGGTCAGACTCCAGCTGTAAACCAATGATTTACACTTTCAGGGAGGAGAGCCCGTCCATCAGAAACCTGACTGTAAAAGACTTGCTATATCGATTTTTGAAAATGTTGGACAATGGACAACCAACGTCAATAATTAATTGTCCTGCAGCTGATTTTTTTGCGAACTACTGACACTTTCCTTTAAGGAAGATGGAATTTGGTCTTGACAAGTCAGGAGTTGTTACCCATTTTACCATCTGCTCTCGGACAGGAAAAAGAAGGATCAATACAACCACAAGCCCCACCTCAGACCCAGTCTTAAAGGGGACCTATCATGCAAAATGCACTTTTTGATGTCTTTTATACATAAATATGTGTCCCCGGTGTGTCGGGGAACTCACGCGGCGTCAGAAAACAAAACCTTCTCTCTTTTCCTCCGTGCCCACATCTCTAAAAACGGGGGTACAACGGAGCTGATCCAGATTTGCGTCCGATATGACGTAATATCGTAAATGCGGACCCAGGGCCCTATCAGAAAGTTGCTATCAGAAACAATGTGTTTGGTAATATGGTCTTCGTTTACATTAGCAAGCATGCTAACACTCAGAGCTAACCTGTACTGGAGGGAGGATGTGTGAAGAAGCAGGATATAAAAAGGAACTCACCTTGTGGTAAACCGGCAAGGGAGAAAGCCTTTTAGCTCATTACTGTTTCAGAAATAACCCTTGATGTGGTTGGGAACATGATATGGCGTTTCATCATGGCGGTAACTGCCGGTAGAATTCTCCCGCATAAGCTCCGCCCCCTCCTTTTTTATATTATAGCCTATATACTTTTTTGTTTTGTATTCCTAAAGCTTTATACCCAGAATAAATACTTTAGTAACAGGAAGTGAAATAGAGGGATATGAGGCATGGCAACAATGGGTGATCTGTTTATATCTGAGACCTGTGCTAAATATTGCCTAAAAATAGCATGATAGGTGACCTTTAAGTTTAAATCATGAATCAAATCAAAATGAATAGAGAGTCTCCATCCCCAGAACTTATTCCAGTTGTCCCTCCTTTGGTCATCATACTTCTTAATAAATTGTGTTTGTCATACCCCTAGTTTGGAGAAAGAGGAGTCACAGGAGCCATTTTAAAATGTAGTGCTGAAAGGGCACATGTGTTAATCAAAAACATTCCTATTACCTTGCAGTTGGGCTGCCTCGATTTGATTACCTCAAACTAAACAAACTCCATGCTTTATTGTCTTCATCTCCATTTGCCACATGTTCAAATAATAAGACAACATACAAGGAACATTTAAATTTGACCAGACTTCTTTCTGCAAATTGATACGACCGCACTTAGTCCCTTGATCCTCCTAGCACCTCCGCCTGTTCTCCTTAGCAACGGTCTGTTAGCGAGAATGAACAGAACTCTGGAATGTCCAAATCGAGTATTCAACTAAGCCTTGTTATAGATGGACATCATGGCTCCATATGAGGAGACAACATGCTCTTCATGATTACTAAACTGATGTATGATGTTGTTGTTCCATTGGACCGGACATTTCTCTGCGCTGTGATTCATATCTGATCACAAAGGACAAGCAACACTGAGTTAGTTGTTGGACCAATCCTACCAACAACACTGACGAAACGTTTTATTTTGGCGGTCTTTATTAACTAACAGAGCAGTTCATCTAGACATCACAGAGTCTCAATGTCGAGGAAGGATGCTCCAGAGCCACTATTTCAAGTATACTGCGTCATCGAGTGCCGCCGAAGGACTGTTCCAATGTCCAGCGTACTTGGAAATCTACCGAGCCCGGCGTACTTCGTTTGGAGAAATTTCGAGGCTGCACACGAGTAGACTCCGCGGTCTTAAAATCCCCACAATGCTTTGCGCACGGACCAATATCCCCGAATCTGTGGCGGAAAATGTACTGTCTCATATGACGCACCCCTGCACACTTGCTCGCCTGTTCCACTCTATGTTTTCCGAATGCCAGGAAGGATTCTTGCCTCGCTTCTGAAGCAAGTGACTCGGAAGACATGTGCTACCAAGCAAGCGTCCTCGACATCGAGAAACACCCTCAGTTCATAGATTCACAAATAAAGAAAACTTTTTAACCTACCATATCAACACTTTAAATATGGGTTGCACTATACGAAACAAGTTTGATTTCTATTGTGACTTTAGAGGAGCGTTGTGAAGTTGGAGAATATCATCAGCGTGATCTCGTCTTGAACCTGTTGAATTATCAGACGTGGAAAATAGATAAAGGGAATAAAACAAACTTTTGACTTTGTGTTTGATGAATCTGCAAAAGATCTAAATATGTTGACGCATGAACACATTCTGAAGTTTGAAGCGGTGTTGGGGCTTTGATACATTTTTCTGTTGAATTTATTTGAAGAGTTTTAAAGGATTTATAGAAGCGCTACGGATCACGTCCGGCCTTGAGCTTAAAAAAACTCCCACAACCCCCCACTCCTCCTCTTCGTTCTTCCTCACCCCTGCCAACAGGCATAAAAGGTTGCCAGATTAACACACTGGCACACATCCACGTGTGTGTGTGTGTGTGTGTGTGTGTGTGTGTGTGTGTGTGTGTGTGTGTGCGTGCGTGCGTGCGTGCGTGTGTGTGTGTGTGTGTGTCTGTCAGGATAATTGCCTGGATTTATGGGTGACAAGAACAGTTTAGTGTGTCATTTGGATTTTCAGGGACAAGGGTTCACCTACCGGTGAATGTGACAGACAAAGAGCCCTGGAAACACACACACACACACAACACACACACACACACACTCCTATAGCTAACTTGGGTGCGTAGGAGTTTTCACGGCTTAGTGTTTGCATGATTTCTGCTGTATTGAATGTGTGGGATGGAGAAGTGCTGTATGTAAGAAGACAGATGCTGAGGCTCCCAAACTAAAACTGTCACACACACACACACACACACATACACACATACAGACACACACATATGCATGATGCCCAAAATCTGACAAACACTGCAGCGATGTGCTCAGCGCAGTGTGTCCCGCAGATGAACTCGTGCTACTGAGATTCACACTAAACCAAGGGGAGTCTGATCAAATACTGCAATTCCCCACTGTTACCCCCCCTATTTAAATACACACACACACACACACACACTTGCACAGCCACAAAAACAGACTTTGGGATGAATACTAATGCTCAACCTATTTACATTGCAAGCCGCACGACTGTCAGCACATCTCTGTTCGGGGAGTTGTCAGAACACACAGTTCTCGCTTCTTCTCTTAGTTTTACTGCAACCTTTAAACCCCCAAAACATAATGTTGGGACACAATAGTATCAATGGTAAAGACACCTCAAGTCAAACGGGGGGGGGGTAACTAATGTTTCATCTCTCATTTTGTTTACACGTGTTTCTCCTCTGAGGGAAAGCGGCACGAGGCTGCATGCTTTGGGTTTGTTTATGGCGGCTTCTCTGTGGAGCTTCACACTGACCCAGTAAAACTGCTGCAGCTTTACAAAGTCTAGACGCATTCAGAGCTTTTTCATTAAAGCTGTCCTTCACCGAGAAGAAAAGCTCCACCAGAGCTCTGCGGAGGGTTTTCTCTGAAGAATGAAATCAAATCAGAAGGTAGATGTTGTGAACACTGGAGATGGCATCAAGCATCACGAGCAGCTGCAGCTGCACAGTCTGACCCAGTCAGTGAATGGGCAGAATAGATTATGGAATAAAGTAATATTAAATAACAAAACAGTGAATAGTGATAACAGTGAAATGTATTCATTCATTTATTATTATTTGTAATTGTTTTTATTCTCAAATGTCACAAGATAATACATAACAACACATTAGAGATGAGGGGAATCATTCATTTTAGGGTGAAGACTTGGTTAGGTTTAGGTTTAGGGTTAGGGTTAAGTTAAGGGTAAGGGTAAGGGTTAGGGTTAGGGTTAGGGTTAGGATTAGGGTTAGGGTTATGGTTAGGGTTAGGATTAGGGTTAGGGTTAGGATTAGGGTTAGGGTTAGGGTTAGGATTAGGTTAAGGGTTAGGGTTAGGGTTAGGGTTAGGCATGTGTTGGTTATGGTTAAGGTTAGGATAAGTCTCCAGGAAATGCATGTAAGTCAATGTAATGTCCCCTGAAGTGATGTATACATGGTATGTGTGTGTGTGTGTGTGTGTGCGTGCGTGCGTGCGTGCGTGCGTGCGTGTGTGTGTGTGTGTGTGGGATGGACGAGACCCTCTCACAGTAACACCATCACACACTCTATTAAATATATTACTAAACCTTATATAATAGTTACTCATTTAAAACTTAAATTACTTACAAAAAGCCCTCACAGCTCTTTTTTATCATATCGATGAACGAGAGTTTTCCTGCTGCGTCGACCCACATTTAGACGGACGGAGCGCTTCAAGTTAAAACCACATGTGTTAATCAGGACTTTTTAAAAGGGTGTATTTGCAGTGTTGCATTAGTTTTAGTTTAGTCAATTTATTGAACATGTCAGAAACAAAAAAATATAACAATAATATATATATATATATATTCTCTTTTTTTCACTCAGATTAATAATTATAACAAAGTACCAACAAATAAATAAATAACAAACCAAACAAAATAATTATAATAATTGTCAGATCGTCTCTGTTCATGTTCAACAGGGGCAAGAAGAAGCTTAAACAACTGTTCTGGTCCTCCCCCCTCTAACATATATATTTCTTATAAAACATTCGGTCATCGTCATAGCGACATGTTTGTCTTGTTCATCTTTTTTTTTACAAAACAATCAGAAAGAAATGACCTTAGTGTTAATGGTGTTATCGGAGCTCTGTGTACCTTATGTTCACTGCTAACATCTCGGTTAGAGGAAGGGTGAGGAAAAGTCACAATGGAGATTTCACATGAATCTTAGGACACTTCATTTTGGATTTCAAGTTGTCTGAAATGTTATGTTCAAATGTGAAAATAATTCTTACATAATAATATAATAACATATCATAATAATGCGCTTAATGTATTAATTGACCTTACATTAGCATGACAGTTGATATAACATGGTTCATTTTTCTTTTCTTTTTCTTGCAAGAGGGCATTTTGAATATTTCACTAAATTCTCAATCAATACTTTTTAGCATGTTTTAACATTTTAAAAATCAACAACAAATATAAATCTCACTACGGGTAAAGAAGGCAACATATTTAATTATAAGATAGCACCTTAAAACTTCTCCGATATGATTTTGTTGTGGTTTTAAAGGGGATGTTACAGGATTGTATTCCTCACTGTTCAGATACAGAATACAGTTCAGTGTCAACCCAAATGTACAAGATAATTAAAAAGATGACGTCGTGTGAACTTACAATTCCCCCAAAGGTTTTAGATACCTTTATTATGTTGAGTTCCTCTGAACTGTTCTTAGTTTTTTAAGTTAGATCCTTTTTGTATTATTTTGCGGGTTAAGTTAACACCGTTTCAAAGTTTAAATGTAACCCATCTTATTTCTTTTGGCGTCTTAATCAACTCGTGTTTTGGGTGCAGAGCGAACTGGATAACTTCACTTTGTTATCTCAGAAACATTGGTCACATTCAGACTGAGGCTTTATTTACTCCGGCAAAGGGTCAGCCGGAAAACACAGAGCGAAGGCAGAAAATCCTTAAATTCACCGTGAAATGGGGGTGGGGGGGGATACAGTTTTATTTTGTTACGTTTTTATAAAATGTGTACAACGGGCCGTCGCCAAATCCGATTTGCACAACACCATTATTATTATCCCGGCCGAAGTAATTCACCAAAACAATATTAACTTAATCTCTATTGAGAAAGTCAAGGACAAATTAATCAGTGCTAACAATCAAATTCACATTTAACTGATTTAATTAATTTGAAAATTAGTTACATTCAGATTAAGAGGCTCTGGATTATTTACGTGATAGTATTTAACTATTTTGCCATTTTTACGTGAATTAAATTAACTCAAAATGGGATGAAAAAGGAGGGATGTGTGTGCCAGTATATTTGAATTCACTGCACAGTAGCCCTTGATTTCCAACCTATGGGTCTCAATAACATTGTTTATTTTATATTAATGTATTAATTTGTATTAATTGTATGTGTGTGAAGTCAGAAGTCAAAGCAGATCTCTTTTCACAACGCTGACAGTTTGGTCTATGAGATAAAAAAATGAAAAACAGTTTTTAAAATGTCCAAATCAACCTTTTGTGGACTATTGATTTCCACTTTGTTTGTAAAGAGAACTGGAGAAATGCCATTATTATCGTGTCCTTCCTCGCGCCCTTTCTCCTGCTGTGAGCGAGGGTGTGTGCCGGGGAGAAGCTCCGTGATCGGGAGGGAGAAAGTTATATAAGTGCTCTGATTCTAACGAGGGCTACTATAGGGTAACGTTGTTAACTAATAAATATCATAATTAACAAAATAGGTTTTGCATTTATACAAAATATAATAATATATAATAATTGTATTTACATTCTCCTTACAGAAATATGACATTTGATAATTGCTTTGGTTCAAACTCTATTTTAACTTTCATGAAATTAAAGAAAATGGGGATTTGTTTTGTATCTACAGACAATTTATTTGAACGTTAGATTTGTTGTCATGTTTTAAGGCATAGAAAGTTATATCTATGAATAAACGATATCATAAAAACCTGCAGAATATAGCTAAGAATGAAAGTGGAGCAGTTTATGAGTGCTGCTGAATTGTATGCTGAATTATTGACTTAGTGTTTGGAGTACATTTAAAAAATATCCCTTTAAAAATAAGTATTGTAAAAATGCAATACATGTTTGACTCACTGCAGGTGAAGAGGACAAAAGATAACATGAAAATAATCACCTTGAACTTCTCCAATTGATTGTCTGCGTTAAAAATATAATTAAAACAATTAAAAGCGTCTGTCTAAAACTCAATGTGTAACGGGCAGAAGAGAGGCGCTCGGCAGCATCATGTCCTTCTTCTCCGACCCTATTTTCAAATCTTCAAATGAAGCTTTATTAAATGCAATAAGAACAACAAAGATGACATTTTGTGTGTCTTTTATGCGGTTCGTTTAGGAGAACTTTACAGACACAAAAAGACAAAGCTAGAACATCTAAATATCTTGGAGTGATGTTTTCTCTCCACTAGAACGTCGTGTTCAGCTGTAATAATAATAATACACTTTATTTATGGAGCCCCTTCCATGCAAGATGAAGAAAGTGCTTTCAACCAGAAAGAGTTATATCACAGAAACATGAACCGTGATGCCACTCAAGTTGCCCCACATTGAACGCCCAATTAAAAAGAATGGTCGCCAGGCTCTTCCATGAAAACAGAAAGCAGCCTCCCGTTGGATTTTCTGTAGCTCTACTTTCTGCACTTCTAAAGGAGATTCTTTGGAGGATCTGAGTGTCTTATACCATCATTACCGGAAAACAAGCCCAACATATCATATTCTTCTTTAATGTGTTTTTTATGTTGTGGTTGTCTCTTGGTGAATTTGGGAGAAGCTCCCGACACAAAGAGACAACGCTAGTTTGAACCCTCCTGCTGTCTTCGGGTCAAATCCGATCGATCTACTGCTTTCATCAATCATAACTTTTTGTTTTACATTCCACTGCATTCAGGCCTCTTGATATCCTTCACAGGAGACATGTGAACATGTACAATGGCTGATCACCTCTTTCATTGCATGTTGGATGATTCAGTCAACTTTGTGACACCATGGTGTTCCCGGTGATATGACCGCCATGAAGAAAAGGAATTAGTAACCATCCGGATCAGATACAACACACACACACACACACACACACATACACACACACACACACACACACACACACACACACCATGTATACATCACTTCAGGGGGCATTACATTGACTTACATGCATTTCCTGGAGACTTATCCGAACCTTAACCATAACCAACACATGCCTAACCCTAACCCTAACCCTAACCCTAACCAAGTCTTCACCCTAAAATTAATGATTCCCCTTATGGGGACCTCCATTTTGTCCCCATAAGGGAAGCCAGTCCCCACACGTGACTGTAAACAGATTTAGGTCCCCACAAGTATAGTAATGCTAGGCCATACACACACACACACACACACACACACACACACTCTAGATGTGTTCCCCCCCTTATGTGCCCATCCCCCCATGTGAATCACACCTGACACACACACACACACACACACACACTCAGAGCCATTTGATACATGTCCCGCTCTTTATGTGCCCATCCCCCCATGTGAATCACACCTGACACACACACACACACACACACACACACACACACACACACACACTCACACACTGAGAACCATTTGATACATTTCCCGCTCTTATGTGCCCCTCCCCCCACATGGATCACACCTGGCACACCAGTACATGTTCAGTGTCTGTTCTTTGTATATGTACTGCAGTTCTTCATGTACACCAGTACTCTGATACGATATGTACAGTTTGAAAGGGTGTTAAATGAAGTTTGGTGATGATTAATGGTTTTTGTGTGAATGTAATAGCAGTTAAAACAAGACCGGTCACCGCGAACACCAAAGTAAGGGGGGGGTAGGTTAAAAACCTCTAACAGTGTCGTTGTTATGATTTCTCTCCACTTGAGGAAGGCGTGTGTACACATCCCACACTCTCACATTGACCGGAGCATGACGGCAAAGTCAACCCAATCAAGTGAAGCTCATCGCATGTCAAACACACTGCTCTGGATTACCCACAATCCTCCCTCTGAGCAGGAAGGACTTTCTAATGACAGCATGCTTGTGGATCATCCATGTTTGTTTGTGGACTGATCAGAGGAGCACGTCTAGACCAGTATGTGCTGCAGTATTTTCTCCTGGTGTTTACGTATTGCAGCGAGTTAAGAAGGGAGTTAAATGGATTCTATCTCTCACACACTTTGTATTTCTTGCTCCACTTATCCAGCCTGCAGCCACTCATCTGAGAACAGAGAGGGAGGGAGGGAGGGAGGGAGTGAGGATGTGTAGGAACAAGTGTTTGTGCCAGGAGGCGAGGAGCCTTTGAATATACGAGCAGGTTCATCTTAGTTCTCTTAGTCTTTATTATTTACCTACTTTTATATTGTTTTATGTATTGTATAGGTTTTAAAGGATTTGATCTTGTTTTATTAATCTAACACGCTTCAATAGCAATATTTATGTTTACCTTGGTCTTTTTTATTTCTTAATCGTTTCACCTTTATTAGAATGATGGCATTTTTATTACTATTATCTTTTTATTTGTATTTCTGTTGAAGCTATTTGCTCGCTTTGTTTTATGGGGTGTTATAGTGCTGCATCGACTCAGCTGTCTCGTGTCTTCTCTGTCCGAGAGAAACCATTATTTAATCTATTTGTATTATCATACCTTTCATCTCCTCGTGTCTGTTAACCTGATAACATGTTGTATTTTGCTGCGTGTACCTTTTAAAGTTCTTGTTGTTTATTGTGTGATGTGTCATTTTGTGAAGCCCTTCGAGCTGCACGTGTCGTATGAAAAGTGCTGTATCAATAAAGCTTTATTGTATACGCTGTTTCTGTTTCTATTCTTGTGGTTTGTTTGCAGACTGTCAGACTGAGGGGTCACAGCCGGGTCAAGAGACATTTTAATCAGAGGCAGAGGTAGAGGCCGTTTCTCAATGGCGAGGATGCTGGCTTGGTAGTCGCGTACTTCCAAGTCACTTCCTTCAGAAACGAAGCAAGTATGCTTCCAAACCACGGCTTCGAATAAGAATGGAACAGGCTAACAAGTGTGCCACTCTCTCTAACGGCGTCAACATAAACTGTACCGAAAATAAATACCTCACGATGTCTATCTAATTAAGAACTTGCTTTACTTTCACGGAACACACTTATGGTGATAACAAATCACAAAGTAACACATTTACCAACACATGTTCTACGCCACGACACACTTACATTTCAATGTGTGCTGCGTCGGCTCAGTCATTCTCCGCACGGGTTTTTGAAATTGGTCCGTGCGTAAAGCATTGTGGGGATTTTAAGGACGCGACGTCTACCCATGTGCAGCCTCGACATTTCCAGGAGGACGCCAAGGACGCAGCCTCGGTGGAATTCCAAGTATGCTGGAGATTGGAACAGTCCTTTGGCGGGACTCGATGACGTAGCATCCTTGAAATATTGGCTTGGAAGCCAGTATCCTCGAGATTGAGAAACGGCCAGAGAGTCAAACATCTGCCAGCAGGCATCCAGCTCAACTGACTGGAATCACAATCAGCAACGTGCTCCGAAGCATTTGATAATTGCTTCGGTTCAAACTCTATTTGAACTTTCTTGAAATAAAAGAAAATGGGGCTTTTTTTGGGTCATGTTTTAAGGCATAGAAAGTTATATAAACTAAACTATGAATAAACTAAATAATAAAAACTGCAGAATATAGCTAAGAATGAAAGTGCTGCAGTTTCCAAGTGCTGCTGAATTGTAGATTATTGTCTCAGTGTTCGATGAATAAAAGTACATATCCCTTTAAAATCCATATTGTCCTCACTACAGGTGAAGAGGGCGAAACGTAACATTCACAGAATCACCTGAAACTTCTCCAGTTGATTGTCGACGTTAAAAATGCATTGCCAGCAGGCGGATATCCAGCTCTGCTGACAGGAATCACAATCAGAAAAGGGCTCTGAAGCAGGCGTCCAATCATCTTGCAGTGCTGTGCTGCACCCTACAGGAGGAAACAGGAAGTGGAGAGGACGCGTTCATAATAAGGCCTTTACAGTTTTGTTTAGTTGCTAATCTTACATAAAGGCTAATTATTTAAACTCACACTCAAATCGCAAAACCTGAGCTCAAATCTAAAAGAACTCCAAACACATGTTCAGCTCTGCACCCAATTTGCAATTCAAACTTGGCACTTTTTGCAAAAACACTGCACACGGTTCTCAGGTGCCGTATCTCATTTCTGGGATTTCCTCTCCTCGGCTCCTCCGCTCACACCTCCTGTGGGCGGGACTAGGACACGAAGGTAGGAGTCGAGGATAGGAGTCGATGAGGGGAAATCCAAGAAATGAGATACGGCCTAAGTAATACACAGAAATCTGACATGTTCACTTGTTTGCCAAGTGTAAAACAAAGTATTGCACACCATGAATAAAAAATAGTAGGAAATTAACAATTATACAATTTAAACATCTCAAAATTGAATGAAAATATAAAAGTGGACCGTGAAGATAAAAGTCTGTAAATTATCTGAGAAATATTACACGATTGAAGGGTTCAATTACAGCTAACACAATATAAAAGTAAGATATTATTTACATTTAGTGTGCAAGAATGGCATATTAAATTAAAGATATGAATGTAAAAGTAATCAGTTTCATTGTTTATCTCTTAAATTAGGTACATACATGTCTAGTATGTGGCAGTAACACTAACCATGTTCAATACACATAAAAACCTTCAGCTACCCTGCAGTCTACAAAGCCATTCAGACTAGCTGCACCTTCACCAGCTTTGAGAACACTATCATTCTCAATCATTATATCAAGTACAAGTACAAGATCTGAGTACTTCTACTTTTACTCAGGTACAAGACCTGAACACTTCTACTTTTACTCAAGTACAAGTTCTGAGTACTTCTCCTTTTACTCAAGTAATATCTGAGTACTTCTACTTCTACTCAAGTACAATATCTGAGTACTTCTACTTTTACTCAAGTACAAGTTCTGAGTACTTCTACTTTTACTCAAGCACAATATCTGAGTACTTCTACTTTTACTCAAGTACAAGAACTGTGTACTTGTACTTTTACTCAAGTACAAGAACTGTGTACGTGTACTTGTACTTTTACTCAAGTACAAGATCTGGGTACTTCTACTTTTACTCAAGTACAAGATCTGGGTACTTCTACTTTTACTCAAGTACAAGATCTGTGTACTTCTCCCACCTCTGGCTAGATAACACATGATACTACATATTAAGCAAACCATGTATCTAGCTTTCAACGTGCATTTTAAAACTGAGTTGTTCTCAATCTCACACATTTGCTGAACTTCCACTCGGAACTCAAATCTGATACTAAACCTGAGTGACACGAGGTTGTGTTCGCAGGCCTTTCTCCTCGCTTAAATGCAGTTTGATAATAAGACACGAGGTGGCAGTGCTGCACAGGTGAGGACATGACCATGCCTGGCTGCAAGTGAACATTTTACAACAGGGTTAGATCACATCTTAACACCTCAGCAGACCGAGGCTAATGTGGGATTTGAGCGATACACACAGACATATATCTCGGAATTTGGTGCATGTCAAATTCATAATAAAATTTAAAATAAATATGATATATATATTCTATCGTATGTGCACATTTTTACCTGAACTTCTGATGTTGTTATAAAACTTGTATTAATATTATTTATGTATTTACATTTTGTATTGGACATTTTACTACAAATATGTTAATGTGTATATGAAACTTTAAAATGTATTTTCTTTCTTTAACAATAATAATAATTATTATTATCTTTAGATATTTTTACTCTAACCGTTTTTACATTTATATAAAAACATGTTTATTTTTATTGTATCTTTGTATAGCACATACTTGCTTCAACTTTGTATTTTTATATAATGTATCTACTATTTGTATATATATTTTTGTCTTTCAGCTTTGAGTTATTTCCTTCTCAAATGGGTACTGTCACAAAACCCAATTTCCCCCGATCAATTGTAGTCACTGTCAGTCTCTCCATGTAAACACAGTGATGGTGCACACACACACACACACACACACACACACACACACACACACACACACACACACACACACACACTCTGTGAGTCTCTCATCAAACCCTGAGCTGGGCTGTAAAAATGTCTGTGAGCTTTCAAGGATGTTCCCATTGTGGCAGGATGAAGGGAGGCAGGAATCTAACCGGAGGAGCATCGGGAGGAAACTGTGCAGCCGTGAACAGAGAGGCGAGTCACTTTCCCTGGTTTCCATAGCAACATACCTGCTGCTCTCTTCACTCCAGCATCTTCACCGAGCTCGGAGACAGAAGTCTGTTCGATGTGGAAGAAGCAGGAGAGAGAGACACACACACACACACACACATACACACACACCAGCACAGCATGATGGGAATAACTCACCTTCGAAACAAGCCCTCCGCAGCCCTACAATTGGACAGAAACCACTCAAACTAACCACACGAGTGGGTGGACCTGGAATCCAAAAAGACAAAGGTTACCTCCACCCAGAGTGTTCACACATGAGGCAGCATAACTACATGTTTTTGTAACAATTAAAATATTATATCCTCCGAGAAACTCATTATACACACACTCAAGGTTTAAAGGGGCCCTATTTCCCTAATTTCAGATCCATATCAGTATGTAGTGTCTGTACTTTAAAGAGTCCTCTCCTGCTGATGTTCAGGTGTATATCAGTATGTAGTGTCTCTACTTTAAAGAGTCCTCTCCTGCTGATGTTCAGCTGTATATCAGTATGTAGTGTCTCTACTTTAAAGAGTCCTCTCCTGCTGATGTTCAGGTGTATATCAGTATGTAGTGTCTCTACTTTAAAGAGTCCTCTCCTGCTGATGTTCAGGTGTGTATCAGTATGTAGTGTCTCTACTTTAAAGAGTCCTCTCCTGCTGATGTTCAGGTGTGTATCAGTATGTAGTGTATCTACTTTAAAGAGTCCTCTCCTGCTGATGTTCAGGTGTATATCAGTATGTAGTGTCTCTACTTTAAAGAGTCCTCTCCTGCTGATGTTCAGGTGTATATCAGTATGTAGTGTCTCTACTTTAAAGAGTCCTCTCCTGCTGATGTTCAGCTGTATATCAGTATGTAGTGTCTCTACTTTAAAGAGTCCTCTCCTGCTGATGTTCAGGTGTATATCAGTATGTAGTGTCTCTACTTTAAAGAGTCCTCTCCTGCTGATGTTCAGGTGTGTATCAGTATGTAGTGTCTCTACTTTAAAGAGTCCTCTCCTGCTGATGTTCAGGTGTGTATCAGTATGTAGTGTCTCTACTTTAAAGAGTCCTCTCCTGCTGATGTTCAGGTGTATATCAGTATGTAGTGTCTCTACTTTAAAGAGTCCTCTCCTGCTGATGTTCAGGTGTATATCAGTATGTAGTGTCTCTACTTTAAAGAGTCCTCTCCTGCTGATGTTCAGGTGTATATCAGTATGTAGTGTCTCTACTTTAAAGAGTCCTCTCCTGCTGATGTTCAGGTGTATATCAGTATGTAGTGTCTCTACTTTAAAGAGTCCTCTCCTGCTGATGTTCAGGTGTATATCAGTATGTAGTGTCTCTACTTTAAAGAGTCCTCTCCTGCTGATGTTCAGGTGTATATCAGTATGTAGTGTCTCTACTTTAAAGAGTCCTCTCCTGCTGATGTTCAGGTGTATATCAGTATGTAGTGTCTCTACTTTAAAGAGTCCTCTCCTGCTGATGTTCAGGTGTATATCAGTATGTAGTGTCTCTACTTTAAAGAGTCCTCTCCTGCTGATGTTCAGGTGTATATCAGTATGTAGTGTCTCTACTTTAAAGAGTCCTCTCCTGCTGATGTTCAGGTGTATATCAGTATGTAGTGTCTCTACTTTAAAGAGTCCTCTCCTGCTGATGTTCAGGTGTATATCAGTATGTAGTGTCTCTACTTTAAAGAGTCCTCTCCTGCTGATGTTCAGGTGTATATCAGTATGTAGTGTCTCTACTTTAAAGAGTCCTCTCCTGCTGATGTTCAGGTGTATATCAGTATGTAGTGTCTCTACTTTAAAGAGTCCTCTCCTGCTGATGTTCAGGTGTATATCAGTATGTAGTGTCTCTACTTTAAAGAGTCCTCTCCTGCTGATGTTCAGGTGTATATCAGTATGTAGTGTCTCTACTTTAAAGAGTCCTCTCCTGCTGATGTTCAGGTGTATATCAGTATGTAGTGTCTCTACTTTAAAGAGTCCTCTCCTGCTGATGTTCAGGTGTATATCAGTATGTAGTGTCTCTACTTTAAAGAGTCCTCTCCTGCTGATGTTCAGGTGTATATCAGTATGTAGTGTCTCTACTTTAAAGAGTCCTCTCCTGCTGATGTTCAGGTGTATATCAGTATGTAGTGTCTCTACTTTAAAGAGTCCTCTCCTGCTGATGTTCAGGTGTGTATCAGTATGTAGTGTCTCTACTTTAAAGAGTCCTCTCCTGCTGATGTTCAGGTGTATATCAGTATGTAGTGTCTCTACTTTAAAGAGTCCTCTCCTGCTGATGTTCAGGTGTATATCAGTATGTAGTGTCTCTACTTTAAAGAGTCCTCTCCTGCTGATGTTCAGGTGTATATTCAGTATGTAGTGTCTCTACTTTAAAGAGTCCTCTCCTGCTGATGTTCAGGTGTATATCAGTATGTAGTGTCTCTACTTTAAAGAGTCCTCTCCTGCTGATGTTCAGGTGTATATCAGTATGTAGTGTCTCTACTTTAAAGAGTCCTCTCCTGCTGATGTTCAGGTGTATATCAGTATGTAGTGTCTCTACTTTAAAGAGTCCTCTCCTGCTGATGTTCAGGTGTATATCAGTATGTAGTGTCTCTACTTTAAAGAGTCCTCTCCTGCTGATGTTCAGGTGTATATCAGTATGTAGTGTCTCTACTTTAAAGAGTCCTCTCCTGCTGATGTTCAGGTGTATATCAGTATGTAGTGTCTCTACTTTAAAGAGTCCTCTCCTGCTGATGTTCAGGTGTATATCAGTATGTAGTGTCTCTACTTTAAAGAGTCCTCTCCTGCTGATGTTCAGGTGTATATCAGTATGTAGTGTCTCTACTTTAAAGAGTCCTCTCCTGCTGATGTTCAGGTGTGTATCAGTATGTAGTGTCTCTACTTTAAAGAGTCCTCTCCTGCTGATGTTCAGGTGTATATCAGTATGTAGTGTCTCTACTTTAAAGAGTCCTCTCCTGCTGATGTTCAGGTGTATATCAGTATGTAGTGTCTCTACTTTAAAGAGTCCTCTCCTGCTGATGTTCAGGTGTATATCAGTATGTAGTGTCTCTACTTTAAAGAGTCCTCTCCTGCTGATGTTCAGGTGTATATCAGTATGTAGTGTCTCTACTTTAAAGAGTCCTCTCCTGCTGATGTTCAGGTGTATATCAGTATGTAGTGTCTCTACTTTAAAGAGTCCTCTCCTGCTGATGTTCAGGTGTATATCAGTATGTAGTGTCTCTACTTTAAAGAGTCCTCTCCTGCTGATGTTCAGGTGTATATCAGTATGTAGTGTCTCTACTTTAAAGAGTCCTCTCCTGCTGATGTTCAGGTGTGTATCAGTATGTAGTGTCTCTACTTTAAAGAGTCCTCTCCTGCTGATGTTCAGGTGTGTATCAGTATGTAGTGTCTCTACTTTAAAGAGTCCTCTCCTGCTGATGTTCAGGTGTATATCAGTATGTAGTGTCTCTACTTTAAAGAGTCCTCTCCTGCTGATGTTCAGGTGTATATCAGTATGTAGTGTCTCTACTTTAAAGAGTCCTCTCCTGCTGATGTTCAGGTGTATATCAGTATGTAGTGTCTCTACTTTAAAGAGTCCTCTCCTGCTGATGTTCAGGTGTACGTATGTCAGTATGTAGTGTCTCTACTTTAAAGAGTCCTCTCCTGCTGATGTTCAGGTGTATTTCAGCATGTAGTGTCTCTACTTTAAAGAGTCCTCTCCTGCTGATGTTCAGGTGTATATCAGTATGTAGTGTCTCTACTTTAAAGAGTCCTCTCCTGCTGATGTTCAGGTGTATATCAGTATGTAGTGTCTCTACTTTAAAGAGTCCTCTCCTGCTGATGTTCAGGTGTATATCAGTATGTAGTGTCTCTACTTTAAAGAGTCCTCTCCTGCTGATGTTCAGGTGTATATCAGTATGTAGTGTCTCTACTTTAAAGAGTCCTCTCCTGCTGATGTTCAGGTGTATATCAGTATGTAGTGTCTCTACTTTAAAGAGTCCTCTCCTGCTGATGTTCAGGTGTATATCAGTATGTAGTGTCTCTACTTTAAAGAGTCCTCTCCTGCTGATGTTCAGGTGTATATCAGTATGTAGTGTCTCTACTTTAAAGAGTCCTCTCCTGCTGATGTTCAGGTGTATATCAGTATGTAGTGTCTCTACTTTAAAGAGTCCTCTCCTGCTGATGTTCAGGTGTATATCAGTATGTAGTGTCTCTACTTTAAAGAGTCCTCTCCTGCTGATGTTCAGGTGTGTATCAGTATGTAGTGTCTCTACTTTAAAGAGTCCTCTCCTGCTGATGTTCAGGTGTATATCAGTATGTAGTGTCTCTACTTTAAAGAGTCCTCTCCTGCTGATGTTCAGGTGTATATCAGTATGTAGTGTCTCTACTTTAAAGAGTCCTCTCTGCTGATGTTCAGGTGTATATCAGTATGTAGTGTCTCTACTTCAAAGAGTCCTCTCCTGCTGATGTTCAGGTGTATATGTCAGTATGTAGTGTCTCTACTTTAAAGAGTCCTCTCCTGCTGATGTTCAGGTGTATTTCAGTATGTAGTGTCTCTACTTTAAAGAGTCCTCTCCTGCTGATGTTCAGGTGTATATCAGTATGTAGTGTCTCTACTTTAAAGAGTCCTCTCCTGCTGATGTTCAGGTGTATATCAGTATGTAGTGTCTCTACTTTAAAGAGTCCTCTCCTGCTGATGTTCAGGTGTATATCAGTATGTAGTGTCTCTACTTTAAAGAGTCCTCTCCTGCTGATGTTCAGGTGTATATCAGTATGTAGTGTCTCTACTTTAAAGAGTCCTCTCCTGCTGATGTTCAGGTGTATATCAGTATGTAGTGTCTCTACTTTAAAGAGTCCTCTCCTGCTGATGTTCAGGTGTATATCAGTATGTAGTGTCTCTACTTTAAAGAGTCCTCTCCTGCTGATGTTCAGGTGTATATCAGTATGTAGTGTCTCTACTTTAAAGAGTCCTCTCCTGCTGATGTTCAGGTGTATATCAGTATGTAGTGTCTCTACTTTAAAGAGTCCTCTCCTGCTGATGTTCAGGTGTATATCAGTATGTAGTGTCTCTACTTTAAAGAGTCCTCTCCTGCTGATGTTCAGGTGTATATCAGTATGTAGTGTCTCTACTTTAAAGAGTCCTCTCCTGCTGATGTTCAGGTGTATATCAGTATGTAGTGTCTCTACTTTAAAGAGTCCTCTCCTGCTGATGTTCAGGTGTATATCAGTATGTAGTGTCTCTACTTTAAAGAGTCCTCTCCTGCTGATGTTCAGGTGTATATCAGTATGTAGTGTCTCTACTTTAAAGAGTCCTCTCCTGCTGATGTTCAGGTGTATATCAGTATGTAGTGTCTCTACTTTAAAGAGTCCTCTCCTGCTGATGTTCAGGTGTATATCAGTATGTAGTGTCTCTACTTTAAAGAGTCCTCTCCTGCTGATGTTCAGGTGTATATCAGTATGTAGTGTCTCTACTTTAAAGAGTCCTCTCCTGCTGATGTTCAGGTGTATATCAGTATGTAGTGTCTCTACTTTAAAGAGTCCTCTCCTGCTGATGTTCAGGTGTATATCAGTATGTAGTGTCTCTACTTTAAAGAGTCCTCTCCTGCTGATGTTCAGGTGTATATCAGTATGTAGTGTCTCTACTTTAAAGAGTCCTCTCCTGCTGATGTTCAGGTGTATATCAGTATGTAGTGTCTCTACTTTAAAGAGTCCTCTCCTGCTGATGTTCAGGTGTATATCAGTATGTAGTGTCTCTACTTTAAAGAGTCCTCTCCTGCTGATGTTCAGGTGTATATCAGTATGTAGTGTCTCTACTTTAAAGAGTCCTCTCCTGCTGATGTTCAGGTGTATATCAGTATGTAGTGTCTCTACTTTAAAGAGTCCTCTCCTGCTGATGTTCAGGTGTATATCAGTATGTAGTGTCTCTACTTTAAAGAGTCCTCTCCTGCTGATGTTCAGGTGTATATCAGTATGTAGTGTCTCTACTTTAAAGAGTCCTCTCCTGCTGATGTTCAGGTGTATATCAGTATGTAGTGTCTCTACTTTAAAGAGTCCTCTCCTGCTGATGTTCAGGTGTATATCAGTATGTAGTGTCTCTACTTTAAAGAGTCCTCTCCTGCTGATGTTCAGGTGTATATCAGTATGTAGTGTCTCTACTTTAAAGAGTCCTCTCCTGCTGATGTTCAGGTGTATATCAGTATGTAGTGTCTCTACTTTAAAGAGTCCTCTCCTGCTGATGTTCAGGTGTATATCAGTATGTAGTGTCTCTACTTTAAAGAGTCCTCTCCTGCTGATGTTCAGGTGTATATCAGTATGTAGTGTCTCTACTTTAAAGAGTCCTCTCCTGCTGATGTTCAGGTGTATATCAGTATGTAGTGTCTCTACTTTAAAGAGTCCTCTCCTGCTGATGTTCAGGTGTATATCAGTATGTAGTGTCTCTACTTTAAAGAGTCCTCTCCTGCTGATGTTCAGGTGTATATCAGTATGTAGTGTCTCTACTTTAAAGAGTCCTCTCCTGCTGATGTTCAGGTGTATATCAGTATGTAGTGTCTCTACTTTAAAGAGTCCTCTCCTGCTGATGTTCAGGTGTATATCAGTATGTAGTGTCTCTACTTTAAAGAGTCCTCTCCTGCTGATGTTCAGGTGTATATCAGTATGTAGTGTCTCTACTTTAAAGAGTCCTCTCCTGCTGATGTTCAGGTGTATATCAGTATGTAGTGTCTCTACTTTAAAGAGTCCTCTCCTGCTGATGTTCAGGTGTATATCAGTATGTAGTGTCTCTACTTTAAAGAGTCCTCTCCTGCTGATGTTCAGGTGTATATCAGTATGTAGTGTCTCTACTTTAAAGAGTCCTCTCCTGCTGATGTTCAGGTGTATATCAGTATGTAGTGTCTCTACTTTAAAGAGTCCTCTCCTGCTGATGTTCAGGTGTATATCAGTATGTAGTGTCTCTACTTTAAAGAGTCCTCTCCTGCTGATGTTCAGGTGTATATCAGTATGTAGTGTCTCTACTTTAAAGAGTCCTCTCCTGCTGATGTTCAGGTGTATATCAGTATGTAGTGTCTCTACTTTAAAGAGTCCTCTCCTGCTGATGTTCAGGTGTATATCAGTATGTAGTGTCTCTACTTTAAAGAGTCCTCTCCTGCTGATGTTCAGCTGTATATCAGTATGTAGTGTCTCTACTTTAAAGAGTCCTCTCCTGCTGATGTTCAGGTGTATATCAGTATGTAGTGTCTCTACTTTAAAGAGTCCTCTCCTGCTGATGTTCAGGTGTGTATCAGTATGTAGTGTCTCTACTTTAAAGAGTCCTCTCCTGCTGATGTTCAGGTGTGTATCAGTATGTAGTGTATCTACTTTAAAGAGTCCTCTCCTGCTGATGTTCAGGTGTGTATCAGTATGTAGTGTCTCTACTTTAAAGAGTCCTCTCCTGCTGATGTTCAGGTGTGTATCAGTATGTAGTGTCTCTACTTTAAAGAGTCCTCTCCTGCTGATGTTCAGGTGTATATCAGTATGTAGTGTCTCTACTTCAAAGAGTCCTCTCATGCTGATGTTCAGGTGTACAGTATGTCAGTATGTAGTGTCTCTACTTTAAAGAGTCCTCTCCTGCTGATGTCCAGGTGTATTTCAGCATGTAATGTCTCTACTTTAAAGAGTCCTCTACTGCTGATGTTCAGGAGTATATCAGTATGTAGTGTCTCTACTTTAAAGAGTTCTCTCCTGCTGATGTTCAGGTGTATATCAGTATGTAGTGTCTCTACTTTAAAGAGTCCTCTCCTGCTGATGTTCAGGTGTATATCAGTATGTAGTGTCTCTACTTTAAAGAGTCCTCTCCTGCTGATGTTCAGGTGTATATCAGTATGTAGTGTCTCTACTTTAAAGAGTCCTCTCCTGCTGATGTCCAGGTGTATATCAGTATGTAGTGTATCTACTTTAAAGAGTCCTCTCCTGCTGATGTTCAGGTGTATATCAGTATGTAGTGTCTCTACTTTAAAGAGTCCTCTCTGCTGATGTTCAGGTGTTATCAGTATGTAGTGTCTCTACTTTAAAGAGTCCTCTCCTGCTGATGTTCAGGTGTATATCAGTATGTAGTGTCTCTACTTTAATATGCATAATGTGGCCTCTGTGGTCCTGAACATGTATTCCCCAGTGCATTCAGACTTGTGAATAAATAGCATCCATATGAACATGGTGTCCTACTTAAAGAGGATTTGAGTTTGGAGGAAATGTATAAACGTGCTGCATGTTCCTCAGGCGGGTGGAAGGATGAGCCGAGGTCTGGACCACCATGAAAGGGTACACACTCCCGCCACCATGCAACAGCTAGCGTGTTGGAAACATTACTGTGTCACCGAGTCTGGGAGGAAAAGTGCATCCTTAAGTCTAATGCGCTCACATCTGCAGCGTATTGACTCCACTGAACAGAACAATAATACATTGTCGCAGTAATAATTCTGTCTGGATGGATAGGGTTGGAATTTCTTCCAGCATCGGTGTGTGAGTGTGTGTGAGCTTCCCTAGAGAAAGTGCTACGGCTCTGCATGAAGGAAGTGAATGACACGTCGTGTGTAAAAGCGCTTTGAGGTCGAAAAAGACCAGATAAAGCGTTATTAATTATAAGTTGTATCATTGGTGACGAATATTTAAATAGTTTTGATACTCCAAACAAAAATGTAAACACATCTACCAGTGTAAGGTCATGTATGCACTGAAATGCATCTGTCATGTCTTTCAGATGTGAAATGTTTGATTATCCAAATCATAAATCATTTGCCCAAATAATTGCTTATTATAATAAAATCCTCAAATATGCTTCGTACTCTTAAACGGGCAATAAATCATACTGAAATCCCTGTGCATTACAATTTCTTAAGAATTGTGTGTATTTATCGCATCAAAGATAAAACGCACATTATCTCAAAGCCAGACACGTGTTTTGCTCCTACTTGTATCCTTCATAGCCCTGAGTAAGTGTGCAGTCATCCCCTCATTCTTTATTGATGCTGTTTTTCTGACAGCCTTGAATCGTCGAGACATAAACAACCAGCTTTATCAAAGACAGGACACACGTCTTCAGTTATTTCACTCTTATTTCAGTGAACATCTCATTTGAAAACCACAAAATAAATAAGGGATTAATACACAGAGGTCTAAAGTAACTAGATTGTCTCAAGTACTTCTGCATCACTACAATTCAGAGGTAAATGGTGTACTTCTACTCCACCTTTAGTTACTTCACAGATGTGGATGAATGATGTGAAATCTAATCGAGTGTTAAATCAGACGTTAGTTCCACCTGGAGTGAATCCACCAGCTACCCTGCAGTCTACAAAGTCATGAATATAATGTACCTGTAATAAATATATGGCAACAATATGTGAGTCATAGTTACTATTCCTGTATTTTTAAATCCACTTCTCATGCTCTACTAATGTAAGGCTATATATGAGTGTCCTAATATGAAACGATCATCCTAACAATGGAATCTAAACATCCAATTTTGAAAGCTTTCTGGTTTCAAGAAAAATCTTCCATCAAATGTCAATTCTAGTTATTACGCAAACTCCAGTTTACCCTTCAGTTCTCCGCTCCCTGCGTTAACCCATGCAGGCCGGGAACAGAGTTTATACTGAATAGATGCTGACACGCAGTTGATCTGGATTTTAATGGGTGAGTTTATAGATCTGAAAGTGGTGTAAGCAGTTTACGTAATGATTTGAGGGACTTTTGCAGGAATCCTTTATGCATCTGACATCGGGAAGTTTCATGGCATAACAGCAGTGTCTGCAGTGCAGATTAAAGTAGAAAGATAGGCTCACATATTATTTAAAAAGGCAAGCACACATGAATCAAATACAAATAAAAACACATGGAAATGTTCCTAAGTACAAAATAAGATAAGGCAAGTTTATTTATACAGCACCTTTCAACACAAGGCAATTTCATAGTGCTTTTTTTGTATTGATCACATTTTTTGATGTTGTTGTTGTTTACAGTAACAGCAGCATTTTAAAACAAGGAATTGCACATAATATGAAAATAGAAATAGCACAACAAAAATATAAATATGAAACATACACATCTCAGAATAGAAAATACAACTGAACTACAAAGTCAAATATAGGCTACAAGTTGACTGAAAGATCCACATCTGTACAGTAGATTATCTGAAAAAAATGAAGGGCTCACGAAATGTAAAAGTAGGATCTTATTTACATGTGTGCTTCCCTTCTTGTGTATGCACCCTTTTAAAAGATGAATAGCAGGCCTGATTTTGTCAAATGTAACACAGTATACCTGTAATGCTATTGCCACTGTTGTGTAGCTCACCTCCTGCTGCAGCAGTCTAGGAAGGCTAGTCTCAGTATGAGCAAGAAAACTGTCAATCATACCCTTAAAATATCTTGTATTACATTTTATATACATTATGTTTGAGCACGTTGTAACCCACACTTGCAATGTTGCTTTATGGTATTTAGTGACCCACTGAATTCACTGTTTGCATCCAACCTGAGGGCCTCTTTTTGTTTTCTTAAGAGTGCTAACGCAACCGAGCTTGCTAAGGGAGGCGGGGAACTGAATGCTAAAGGAGTTCTAACGTGCAGCTCGATCAACCAATAGGGAAGAACCTCGTCGTTCAAACCAGCCAATCAGAGGAGCGGAATGCCGCGCTGCTCCTCTCAGAGACCAGAAGAGGGCTTGGCTTGTCTTCGAAGACCCTCCCCTTCGAGGCCGAGGGTTTGGTTGCACATAGGCTGCAGTTTCAGTTTGTTTTATTCACCATTTTGAGTAGCTGAAGGCACACAAAAAATAAGAATATTAGCGTTTGGAGGACACATCGGTGCAGTACTTTTATTTTTACGCGCTCGCTCGCACGGTGGAGTTGTGCTCCAACCTCGGGGTTTTTTTTTGCAGAGCGGGAATCTATATTTCTTTTTTTCCCTTCTCCCCCTGTGTGCTTCTTCCCCCTTTTTTCTTACATCCTTTAACCTCTACAGTATTCCTGCAAAATGTCAAGACCAGTGAGGTAAGGTGTGCCAATTCCGTCCCGTGCTGTGCAGAAAACATGCACGTCTCCACACGGCGCTGTGTGTCTTTTATGAAGCTGGGAATAGTGTTTATTTCATGAAAAAATTATGGGAATGTGCGTGTGTGTTGCTTCCCTTCTTGTGTGTGTGTGTGTGTGTGTGTGTGTGTGCACCCTCTTTCTAACATGGATCCCATCGCTGTGGCCATGCTGTGTGTCGTGTCTATCAGGCTTTTTAAAAACCAGCCCATCATGTGTGCATTGTTTCCCTGCTTATGTAGGCCATGGTGTGATTTAACCAGTTTAAAGGCTCCACTTATGCATATATTTCCCCTCTCTTGGCTGAGAATGAGAATATGGCTACCCATTCATCCAGGGGAGGCTCCAGAACCGCTAACACCCCCCACCAAAAGGGGGGAAAAACCGACCGGGGAAGGTGGCGTTTGGCCTCGGGATGTGATCTTGTTGCCGCGCAGAATAGGCATGTCGAGGCTGTAGTCTGGTTATATCGCATTTGCATTGAAACACGTACATGTCCACCTATTTACACCGATAACACGTGCAGTATTACGGGATAAAAGGTCGCTATTGGAGGAAAAACGGAGGTATTTGAGTGTTAGCAGTAAATTAACCCTGCTGGCTGAAGTCAGAAGAAGGCGGAGAAACTACAAAAAGTCACCACACCCCCAACCCCCCAATGCATGACTCCCCCACGGTGATTATAGCACATGAGGTTACATTACAAAGGTTATTTAACTTGATTAGAATAGTTGTGGATGCCTTTCGGTCTAATTTAAAGTTAGCCCACGAAATCTCGCGGGTTTTCAAGACATCTGAATGAGTCACTTGAAAGGGAACCGTTACTCGGGACTGTTTCTGTAAAAGCAAATGAGGTTTGATTAACAGATTAATTAAGTAAGACAAAACATTAACAAAGTCTTAAATGCATATATATGATTCTGTATAGTCCATATTATTTGATATCTCAAACACACAAACCATTGGTTGTCTTGGAAAACCTGTTTCTGCATATTTATTTTAAATAATGCCCTTTTTTAATTGTGTTCAACAGCCCCACATTAAAACTAAATAATGCCCTCCATACATTGCAAAGTCTTAAAGGTGATGTGTTAAACATGAGGTGTTTAATTAATTAAACAGAAATTAATTGTTATTTGTACTTGATTAGACGGGTTGTAGATGCTAAGGTGTAATTTAAAGTTAGTCCACAAAATGCAGTCATTTGAAAGGGAATCTGTGTCTTTCTTAAAACAGGAATTAGGTTTGATTAAAAGATTAATTTAAAAAAATGTATATATATATTTTTCTAGACCTCAATTTAGAGACTAAAGGAAGTATACTTGGATATCTCAAACCCATCAACAAAATACTCCAGAGTCTTGTGGTGTGCATTTACTTATGTGTTAGTTATTCCATTGAGTTATATGCATATTCAAGTTAGTCTGTGTCTTGGAATACCTGTTCTGTTTGCCTATCTGTTTTAAATACATTCAAAATACAGATCTGGAAAAAATGAAGAGACCACTCAACATTTCTTAAATCTCCCTACATGTACTGTAGCCCTTTCCTTTCCTGTGTCTGTTGAATTGCAACAGAGAGATGTTGGTAGTTTATAGAATAAATAAATGTTAATATTACTACAGTTTAAAACCCAGTTTACAGTAGGTCCGTGACATTTCACAGGTTTTCAAGGCATCTGAATGTTTCATTGGAAAAGCAGTCTGTAAATTAGGGAACTGTCTTTAAGCCGAGACGACGTTTGATTATTGGATTGCTGTAAATACAAAATAGTTTTTTTGTATATTTATCTTAATTGTATACTATCTTAATTGTTGTTGCACCTGCAGCCTATCATTTAAAAACCTTGATCCCCACATACAAAGTCATAAAACACACATCTACTTATTTTACTTAGATTTTGCCTACTTTGCCTTACTTCTATTTTAGTTTGTGGTTATTTAGGATATCAATGGTGGTTGAACTAATTATCTCCACCAATATGAAATACATTTAAACACACATCATCTGCTGCATAGAAATACTTAATTCTTCACACATGTTTACAGGAAGCCAGGTTCGACAACTCAACGTCTCTTCTCCATACAATCTCATTCTAGCAGATGTCCTATTGGCCAATATATTGTTGTTGAATCAACACTTATACTTATTCTGGGTTAATCGTCTCCCCAGCACAACACTTGAATAACCCTAATTTTTATTTAACCATTAGTGTCCGACGCGTTCTAGCTTTAACGTTATCCCTTTTGACCGCTGACCCGTCGTTTTTACATCCTGGAATGACCCGTTAACCAGATTTTCTAGACCCTTCTGCTCGCTTTGAAAAACCTTTTGAGTTAGTCCAAACAAAACTACATCGATACAGAAGGCTGTAGCTTTATAGAGTGTTATCTTAATGGGAGTCCTGACTACATTGGTCCTCCACAGAATGGAGAAAGAACAGGGACCGCCATTTTGTCCTTTTTTCAATTCGATCTATCCCGTGGCTCCTCTTCACTTTTCTCCGCCGTGTCGTTTATCTCTGCCGCTTTTCAAACACTAACTCCCGACATAAAGGAGTCGCCATCGTTATCGGTAATTCATCACGTGCCCAAAAAGCCGCAACATTGGTCGTTTAGCTGCCCCCGCGGAGACGACGACGCAAGCACGCAAAGTAACATGACATACTCCTAAAAAATCGATGAATGAAAAGAGTTGCCAACAATTTTGATGGACTTGATTATTGTTGCGGCCTTGCTCAGTGTACAGATTATCGAGAGCAATTCAATGAGGTAAACATTGAAATATAGTCCATATATAACAATTACCGAACCATAACTTCCTACAGCTTCTCAATTGTAAATATTTTTTAACAGAAACAGCTTAACGAACTCTACATATGACTTTTTACTATTTCCTACCATTTCTATACCAGACAATTAATGGTTATCAGACAAAAGACCACCTAGGAAGTAGATACATTTCCACATCACGCGTTTTATCAGCTTCCACAGTTTGGTATCTTTCTTTATTGGAGCCAATTGGAAACATGGTGTGTTTCCTTCTGATGTGAAAGAAAATGTGTGTAAAACTCACAAAAAAATCACACATGTCTGGGGCTTACACTGTGGTCGATGTGTTTGCTGTAACCAAAGTAGTTCCGACAGTTACCCGTACTCCCTTCCCACCACACACACACACACACACACTCCAGCATAATGTGGTTGGGACATACAGTAATGTAACCAAACCATTGAACTTGTAGATTTTTTATCACATTTTACCCCGTTTTCTTTGGTTTGTGCGCCCAGTATTGTCAAGCACCTAAACTTGTTATACGCCGGTATTCACGGGTATTGTCAAGCATTGAGCAACCAGTCCTGCCAACAATAATTTAGTGGTGCGGCGATAACTTCATTTTGTAGGACGATCTTGAAGTAAGCATTGCAACGATTCCCTCGGTAAAAAGCTTCCATTGGATTTCCGTATATTGCAGAGAATAAGCCGTGTTACAAACCATCGTTACTTACCACGTTCAGTTCAGCTCATGTTAACACCACTTTGTGATTTTTGAAGTGAAATTTTAATTGCCAGAATTAAAAAGCTAATGATTGGCTATAATCAAACACCATGAATACGTAAAATATAGATATATATATACATGCACAAATTGGATGATGGCGGGTTCATCTGTGGCTTTAACCTCCCCCGACGCAGCTTCTCCAGGTGTGTGTCACCTGAGCTAAAGTTGCTACGGTCACCCGAGGCGTCCTGCGTATATACTTTGCTAAATTAGCCTCGGAAACTGTAGCAGTATCCAGTTCACCGCCCGCAGCTTTGTGGCTTCTCGGAGAGCATTATAAAATCCACACATGCACTCACAGCTGACTTGTTGCCGATGACTTGCTCATATCGATCATCTTTTTGCATCGGCAGCCGTGTCTAGAAACAGACGTAACACAATGTGTCATCTCTCCGCAGGAACAGGAAAGTGGTGAACTACTCACAATTCAACGAGTCTGATGCAGGTAAGAGATGCGTTTCAATACATGTTATATGCTTGTACTATATGTTGTAATTCAATGCAGTTCTATCTAGTGAGAGATTGGTGGATAAACTGTGTGTGTGCTCTCGGCTAATACGGCACCGTAACCCACTTTCCATCCTATTGAGAATCCGATAAAGAAAAGCCAACAGAAGTAATGTATGACTTGTGTGTGTGATGGACAGCTAACATGTCCTTGTATGTGAAGTCCTGTAACCGTGTCCTTTCTGTGTAGATGAGGAGTATGGGGAGAACAAGCCTAAGAAGGTGCGTGCCCCCCCCACGTGAGCCCAAGCACAAACGCGTAAAGAACTCACAGGATGACAGGTGAGCATCGCTATAGATCGTGAACTGTAAACATGTAACACACATCAACGTATATCTAGGAATCCCTGTGACATGCCGGGTTTACCTTTTTAAGACACAAAGACCTCGGTAAAGAAGAGCAGAATTTAGCCTTAGCGTCTTCTGTAGCGTGGACATCACATTCAGCATGAAAGAGGCCTCTCTAAATGGTCTGCAAAGGCTAAAATCCCAAAGTAATGACATTACGATATAACACTCGGCTTCTATTGGCTAGTGTTCAAACACATTTGACATTTAAAAGGGGCGGGACATCTCTAAGCGGTTGACTAATCACAATAGAGCTGGCCAGCTAATAAAATTAGATAAGAGGCACTTTATTGATCCCAATGTGGGAGATGTTTGCGTTGCAGACATTTCACAGAAGTAGAAATAAACAAGACTGGAATTTAAACATCTCAAGATAGAATTAAAGCAGAATTAAAAATCAAACTTGGCTCTGGTTTCAGACAGAGGGTGAAAAGATGTGGCGCATCACAGGTAGAGTTGGGAAGCGAAACTCGGTAAGATAAGAAAATGCCGGGTACCCATACAAAATACACAATTTCGGTTCTGCTTAACGGTTCCTAAACGCGGTGGACCCTATGAGTAGACCCTGTATTCCACCGGGTCCGTCTGCGCTGCGGTGACCCGGTGGAATACATGGCGGACTGGCCATCTGTGTGTTCTGGAGAATCACAGAACGGCCGGTCGTCAGCGGGCCGGTGGCGGCCGCCTCGGTACGCTGACGGCCGGCACCGCCCTTACGTTTTTTACGGCCATCATGTACGTTGCGCTGACAGTCGACAGAGGTCCACAGTTGCCCCGCAACGAGGCTCCCCCCCCCCGCCCTCCGTAGACAGTTCACGAGCTCAGTCACTTCATAACACCAAAGATGGGTCGCGGTAAACGCTCTGAAGTGAGGCTCCACTACACTAAGAAAGAAAAAGACAAGGCACCGTGTAATGCCTGTTAATAGCTGGCCACAGGCAGAGCTCGGTTAAAATAAAGCACAGCTATTGTGCAATGCATTTGTATTGCATGTATATTTTTTATTTATTAAAATTTCAGTTAAAGTTTAAAAGAATAAAGATATTTTTGTTATCTAAACGTTTGACCTCTTTCTTTTAAATTTTGGAATCGAAACGGGGAATCGATAAGAACCGGAATCGATACATTTCAAACGATACCCATCCCTAATCACTGGCGGTATGAGAGAAGTGATGCAACGTGCACAACAGGATCCCTTTAGACGCCATGATAACGTTTGGCGTGTGCAATGAGGGTGGGAGGAAGTCTTCATGAGGTCAAGAGGAGAGGGCGGTTGATCTAATGCATGTTTAGCGAGGCAGCCGGGTGCGCGAGAGCCGTTTCAGGCAGAGAGATATTGGATGTTGATCTGCAGAGAGAAAGAAACTCCGCCGGAGGAAACTGGGAGCCGCGCTGCGTCCGATCCATCGTGGACGCAGCTCGTTGCGTTACAGCTTTCTGAAATCGTATCGACCGAGGTCGGTTCACTTTAGCCGAGCAGGGGTGACATGCGTTTCCAGTTCAGCCTCAAACTCTGAGATGTAGCGGGTCCTGCGGCAGCTGCACTTGTGTCTGTGCTTTCGACCAGAGAGAAACATCCCTGCGCTCAGCTGTGTGTGCTGTAGCCTCTACCTCTCTGTAAATGATGAACATCTTTAGCAGAATTCTTTCTCTAATAATCAACTGAGTACGTTGGAAATGTTTTCCTTCGAGAGCCTTACATGACACCCTGTTCAATGCGAGATCAGCAGCATTGGGAGTTAAAAGAACAGATCAAGAACACACCAAGTTAATGAATACCGTACTTTCCGGACTATAACGCGCACCGTCATATGAGCCGCAGCAGCTAAAGTGTCCGTCTGTCTTGCTCTCGTTCTGTCTCTCGGTTCCACTTTTACTTTGGCGCGCTACCTGTCTCACTCTTTTCCGGCCTCCAGCTTTTCCTGCTGGAGCCCGCCGCTTAAAGGTGGCGGGCGCGGACCGGTCCTAGAGCCCGTAGAGTTAAAGGTGGTTAATTTTACCTGGAAAATCCATAGATTTAGGAGGTTCCCGAGTGGCCGTTAGCTGCACACAGAAAATGGGGGGGGAAAGTCGCGGCTTATAGTCCGAAAAGTACGGTAGCTAATTCATCCTTAAAATGTGTAGCCTTTCCACCACTGCAACACGCAGCAAACGGCTCCATTTGAGGACATTAATTCAATTAGGCTAGAAGTGTCTCACAGTTCAAAGTAGGGCTGCTCGGTTATGGCAAAAATCATAATCTCGACTATTTGGGTCAATAATTGATATCGAGACCTTTCCTCATCTCCCTAATACATTGTCCATTACTTTTTTTGTCTTTGTCTCCTCGTGTAACTTGCAGTACCGTTATTTCCCTGGTATTTATTTGTACTGACTATTAGCACGAAGAAGCATCCGTATTTTTATCTAACTTTCGGTGATTGGTCTTTGTATTTCATGACATTTCTACCCCCCCTTTATTTATTTTTACTTTTTCAGTGAGGTCTTGTTTATGACGTGATCATAGCCCTTAGGGGTGGGAGGGGAGGGGTAACTATTTAATTTTCCTACAGACCATCTTCTATACCTATAAAAAGATTTAAACGATTATCCATTTACTTTGAAAACATCAATTTATTGGAGAAAAAAAGTAATAGTTATTTTGATTACGTTGTTTTCGTAATCGTTGAAAGCCATAATTAAAATACGATTAATTGAGCAGCCCTAATTCAAATAGCCTTCAACGATCCAATCCAACTTTATTATTTATATAAGTGCTGTACAGAGAGATAAGCTCACACATTCCCCGTATGAATGCCTGGTAATGAACCCGTTTCTGATTTACTGTCGCTCCGCTTGAAGCCGCTCGTGTCCCGCTCTAATGCTGAAAATAGAAGCCCTTGCAGAACAGCCGAGCACTGTTGTATCGATTCTGTTGCAATTAAAGTCCTTCCTTCTGACTCCGAGCAGCTGCTTCCTGGATGCTACATGCTAGCTTAGAGTTAGCATGAGTCTCGGGTAGCTTCGCCTCGAAACGGCCGCTCTGCAGAGGTCTGCTCTGATTGGTTCCCGGTCCAGATGCTTCCCTGGCTCGTTTGAGTGTCTTAACGGTGGTTGACATTTCTCGTATCTTTCTTCCAGCGAGGAGTCTGACGAGAAAGTCCCAAAACCCAAAAGTGACTCAGCAGGTAAGTCGGTTTATTTATTTTTGATTTGAGATGAGTAGTAATCGCCCGGGCCCTTTTTTAATGGAAAGTGATTACAGCGGCTCACTGACTTCTCTCTGCTGCAGATGACTTTGGCAGCAACGAGGAAGACAACGAATTCGCAGAGGAGGAAGGGTCGGATGAGGACGGAGGAAGCGACTATGAAGAAAAAAAAGGCAAAAAGGGAAAGAAAGCGAAGGTGGAGAAGCCCGCCAAGAGAGGGCCGAAGAGGAAACGGCCTGCAGGTAACGTCCGGTTCCTCTACGTATCCACCTGAGCATCCTTACAGCTGTGGCGTCCCCTCTTCTTCATGTCTCTTCTACATCAACATGTGTCCCCTCTTCTCCATGTCTCTTCCACATCAACATGTGTCCCCTCTTCTTCATGTCTCTTCTACATCAACATGTGTCCCCTCTTCTTCATGTCTCTTCTACATCAACATGTGTCCCCTCTTCTTCATGTCTCTTCTACATCAACATGTGTCCCCTCTTCTTCATGTCTCTTCTACATCAACATGTGTCCCCTCTTCTTCATGTCTCTTCTACATCAACATGTGTCCCCTCTTCTTCATGTCTCTTCTTCATCAACATGTGTCCCCTCTTCTTCATGTCTCTTCTACATCAACATGTGTCCCCTCTTCATCATGTCTCTTCTACATCAACATGTGTCTCCTCTTCATCATGTCTCTTCTACATCAACAGTTGTCCCCTCTTATTCATGTCTCTTCTACATCAACATGTGTCCCCTCTGTGGAAAGACACTCTGAAAGTTTCAGGAACAAAGATTCTCTCTCTTTTTGATCCATTTCTATAAAAACCTGTCTGAAAATGAGCTGATCAGATTTTGGCCACTTTATGATGTCATAACGATGTGTTGTCTTGAGTAACCATTAGCCAATCAGCAACAAGGTAACCCCCCCCCCTTATCACCTGAATGTCCTCCTAGAGCAACATTGTGTTCTTTGTAACCAAATGTCTCTCAGAGGGGCGTGGGGAGGGGCTCCTTACTTTCATCTAAAGTAACAGACATTGGCCGTTTCTCAATCTCGAGGATGCTGGCTTGGTAGTCGCGTACTTCCAAGTCACTTCCTTAAAAAACGAAGCAAGTATACTTCAAAGCCACGGCTTCGGAAAACGACGAAGAATGGAACAGTCTAACAAGTGTGCCACTCTCTCTAACGGTTTCAACATAAACTGTGCCGAAGATAAATACCTCACGATGTCTATCTAATTATGAACTTGCTTTACTTTCACGGAACACATTTTTGGTGAAAACAAACAAAGTAACACATTTACCAACACGTGTTCTACGCCACTATACTTACATTTCAATGTGTGCTGCGTCGGCTCAGCCATTCTCCGCAAGGGTTTTTGAAATTGGTCCGTGCGCAAAGCATTGTGGGGATTTTAAGGACGTGAAGTCTACCCATGTGCAGCCTCGAAATTTCCCCCAAACCAAGGACGCGGCCTCGGTGGAATTCCAAGTATGCTGGAGATTGGAACAGTCCTTCGGCGGCACTCGATGACGTAGCATCCTTGAAATATTGGCTTGGAAGCCAGTGTCCTCGAGATTGAGAAACGGCCAGAGAATCAGCACTTTGGAAACGGGGCTGAAACAGAGGGGATTATGGGTAATGCTGTTTTGTGTTCACTTCGGAGACATGTTCTGTGTATCTCTCAGACCTGTAATATATTGATGAACAACAGGAGACCTTTTAATGTGTTTAACCTAAACAGCATTTGTAGATTTCAGATATAAGAAATAGGACCGTGGCTAATAAATAAAATAAGTCAAAACTTTGTGGAGGCGTTGGTTTATTTTGCAGCTAGGCGATATGTATTCTGGCTCTGGACTTTGTGAAGGCCGGAAAGGGAGTAAGGTGTGGAATGGATGTTGATCTTTTGAGTATCTGAGAAACACTGTATTCCTCCCACATCCACAGCTGATGGATCGGCAAGTCTGTTCCGTTCTGCTTTGATTTAATACTCCAGTGGAAGTCATGGCTAATAAGGCTGATCAATCGAAAAGGCATCGACACCATGGCATCTTTTGTGATCAGTCAGGGCGATGGTTCAAACAGTCTCTTTATTAATATACATCTACGATCTGCTCCCCTGTGGGTGTTGGAATGATTTAAAGATGCATTCCAGAAAAGGGGTGGGAACTCGATGTCAAAAGTAGGCGGTACTTTACTCCGATGTGTCGTTAGTGTGACTTTGAAATCGGTGAAAAGTCCATGTAGGAAGTCTAATATGCGAGGAGGCGCAGACAGAAAATCACCCCGTAACAAGTTTGACATTTGAGCACAAATGTCAAATATCTCCAGCTGTTTTAAAGTGAGAATCTGCTGCTTCTCCATCATTACGTCTGTATTTATCTGAGCAGCGTTTTGATATGGTTGGTGTCCTACAGTGATGGAAAGTAGGGCTGCTCGACTATGGCAAAAATCATAATCTCGATTATTTGGGTCAATAATTATTAAAAACGATTATCCATTTACTTTGTTCACATTTCCCCCCAAAAAATGGATGTTTTCAACAGTTGATTACCCTGAACTTTAAGAATAATTCAACTGGAAAACCAGTTAAAAAAATTATTTAAAATAAATAATCGTTATGTTTTCATAATCGTTGCAAGCCAAAATCGTAATTGCGATTTAAAATACGATTAATTGAGCAGCCCTAATGGAAAGTAATCAGGTTACTTTTATATTGTAATACTCAGATTACAGGTACAGATTAAAGTAGCCCTGTATATCGAGTAGGGATGCCAGCGATTATTCGATTATTCGCTACAGTCTCCATAATCTAATTATATTTTTAAAAATCGATTTTATTTATATATCTTTTTTATTATTATTTGTTTTTTTTTCCCTGGCTTAGTTTCAACCAAAATATATAAATATATATATGCTAATAATAGTAATAGTATTAATAATTGTAAATGGTCATTGGTCACACCACCAGTTTGTTTTACTGTAAACTCGAATAATCGATTTTGATCATGGTCAGTTTCTGGCAACCCTAATATCGAGTCCTCTCCGTTCACTGCTGGTCTTGTTCTGTTGTGAATTTATTTTGAACGTGTGTGTGTGTGTGTGTGTGTTCTTTGCGTAGATGACAGTGACGATGAAAAGGAAGTGAGTCGGAAGCGTACCGTGCGCCAGGCGGCCTCCAAGGCGGTGTCCAAACAGCGGGAGATCATTCTGGGAGACGCAGGCAGCGAGGACGAGGAGAAGGAGGACCAGGAGGAGGCCTACAACGACCGTATGTACCCCTGCTGTTAACACTGATGCCCCCAACTGTCACACACCAGACCAGTGTGTGTTTACTGTTGGACGTGTAGCATAAGAAGTTGCGGTAACACTTAAGATTAAGGTACACTTATTCGCATCGACTAGTTGTTAATTAACATGCATATTGGAGCCAAACTACTATCTTATTAGTGCACGTATTCTGAGTTAGAAAATACCACATTTTAAGTTATTTTGACACAATGAACACTCGTAGTTTCATGTCTTGTTGCAGGCCATATTGGTTTGGTGTTATTATGGGAGAATGACTTGCTGTGGTTCTGCTGCCTTATTAGACCACATTGAGCTTGTTACGACCAAAGCTCACGTTCAACGGCCTTACTTACAATAAATGAACTAAGTAGAGGGTTATTGAGGAAAAACTCTTAGCTAATGGCCTAGTACTTGTAGAATAAGACATTAATAAGTGTTTTATAAGGACTAATAAAAAGCCAATATACTGCTAGTATGAATCTTAATTAACAACTAGTTGATGGTGAATATGTGTACCTTTTTTTAATATAAAGTGTTACCGAAGTTAAAGACGAGACTGATTTAGACTGCTGAACCGCTCGTGGAGAAAAGGTGAAAAGGTCCTCGTACCGATACCGATAACTTCCTGCTTCTCAAGACCGATATAATATAATATATATATATATATATATATGCTGTGGTCACATGAAGAGACGTTTGGGCGCCGAAACAGCCGGCGCTTTGAGAGAGCCGAGCCAAATGATCCGGCTCACCAACGTAAAAAGACCGTATCTATAAGGGACGGCTCGAGTCAAAATTCGCTCTCGGGGTGGACGCCCTCTCGGCCCTGGTCTGGCGGAAACACTGATCTTGACTCTGAACAAATTCAAATTATTTGAACTAATTATTTATTGGAAATGGTCAAAGCTTCAGTTTCACTACGGTTTGGAAATCTTTATGGCTATTTTACTTTCATCCTTCGGTTACTATAACGGCCCCTACACACGGCGGCGTGCGTTAACGCTTCAGCGCTTCTGCCCCTTCACTTTGAATGGGGTGACGTCACGATTCACCGCACTGCATTGTGGGAGCAAAGCGTAGCTTCTCTCGCGGTGCTCGCTTCAAAAGTAGAGCAATGTTCTACTTTTGACGCTTCGACGGAGCCAATCGAATCATATGCCAGTACAAGCTCTAGCCAATCAAACCGCGTGCTTGTGTGTCTGGGGCGGGAGGTTCATGTGATTGGTTGTTGGTCGAGTTTCAGACCCCCCCCGCCGGCAAGCGACAACGCACGCCACCGTGCGTAGGGGCCGTAACCCTTAACGAGCCTACATTTATACGCGTTTTAAGAGTGTAAATGTGCACATTGAATCGATCTCGTTGCCACCCTTATTTATTTATTTGTGTTTTTACTGCGGTGAGTTTTTATGGCGTTGTACTTTGTATGATGGCAACAAAGATCTATTCGACCATGTGCCATTTGCTGTTATGGTTCGACTATGGTACGGAGCTAAACCGCACATGGAGAACACATCCTTACGACGTGAACATTTCTTTGTGCAGCTGACGAGTCTGGCAGCGACGAGGACTTCACGGTGGAGGACGACGATGACAGCGATTACGGTCGCTCCAAGAAGAAGGGCAAGAAGGTGATCCGAAGGGGAAGGCCGGAGAAGAAGGAGAAGAAGAGCCCCAAACCCCGACTAAAGGCCACAGGTGAGAGGACTGCGTTGCTAAGGGTTTCCGTTAGCATCTCTGGAAATGTTTCGAGCCGTAGTTTGGCTCTCAGCACGTGATTCTGAATCATGGCCTCCAGCAACGCGAGAGGTAGCTTTAGAAAGATACGCAGTGAAGGGTTATTTTAACTTCAGTCAGAATAATCTTTGGTCAACATTTTTTATATTCTCATTTCCACATTTTATCTATGGTTATATTATGCTGCCACTCAAACGGTCTTTATTAGATGTTTGAGTTGTTGGATGCTCTCAATGGATTTTAAAATGATTTCAAACCTCAACACTTTAGCATTACAGTTCACACAATCGTTGAGCTTTTTAATGTTTCTCTAGTTCTCTACCCGTGTTAGTCATTCTTGTTTTACCTTTTGTATGCACCAAGTCAAATTCCTCGTATGTGTAAACCTACCTGGTAATAAACCTGTTCTGATTCTCATCTATCTGTCTCTACACCTATCCATCCATCTCTCTAACTATCCATCCATCCATCTCTCTAACTATCCATCTCTCTAACTATCCATCTATCTCTCTATCTATCTCTCTAACTATCCATCTATCCATCTCTCTAACTATCCATCTATCCATCTATCTATCCATCCATCTCTCTAACTATCCATCTATCTATCCATCCATCTCTCTACTATCCATCCATCCATCTCTCTATCTATCCATCTATCTATACATCTATCTAACTATCCATCTCTCTAACTATCCATCTCTCTAACTATCCATCTCTCTAACTATCCATCTCTCTATCTATCCATCTCTCTATCTATCCATCTCTCTATCTATCCATCTCTCTATCTATCCATCTCTCTATCTATCCATCTCTCTAACTATCCATCTCTCTAACTATCCATCTATCCATCTATCTCTCTAACTATCCATCTATCCATCTCTCTAACTATCCATCTATCCATCTATCTATCATCCATCTCTCTATCCATCTCTCTATCTCTCTATCCATCTCTCTATCTATCTATCCATCTCTCTATCTATCCATCTCTCTATCTATCTATCTATCTATCCATCTCTCTAACTATCCATCTATCTATCCATCCATATATATCCATCTCTCTATCTATCCATCTCTCTAACTATCCATCCATCTATCTATCCATCTATCTCTCTATCTATCCATCTCTCTATCTATCCATCCATCTATCTATCCATCTCTCTATCTAACTAACTAACTATCTGTCTGTCTATCTAACGATCTAACAGTGACCCCCAGCCCGATGAAAGGAAAGGGGAAGGGGCGTCCCAGCACCAAGACCGTGGAGAAGAGCTCACCCAAAGAGGAGGAAGAGGAGGAGCCCGAGAGCCCCCTGGAGGAGGAAGAGGAGGAGGAAGAGGAAAAGAAGGAGAAGAAGGAGGAGAAGAAGGCCGCCGTGAAGAAGGAGACTTCCCCCGCCCCCAAGAAGACGAAGGAGGCCGAGGAGGAGGAAGACGAAGAGGAAGAGGACGGCTCAGAAGAGGAGGCGCCTTCCGGAGAAGACTAGGCGAAGATGGTACACCCCAAAAAACCTCCCCGCCAACCTGAAGCCCATCGTCTCTTTCTCCGTCTCTTCTCAAAGTTTTGTTGCTCTGCGTTTAGAGGTTGTTTTATTTTGACTTTTCTGTTTCTCTCCTGGTGGCCTGGCTCAACGGTTTGGACTTCTTTCGTGTGCTTTTTAATTTGTTTTGCTTCTCCCCCTCCCCTCCCCCCTATTCTATCTAAGACATTGTGCTCATGTGATCATCCGCTGTGTGAAAGGAGTCGTCCCCGAGCGAGCATCCGTCCTGATTGTGAAACAGATCCATTCGCTTGTTTTTAGTTCTTCTTTTCTCGCTCGCTGATACCTGCGATTACCGAGCGTATTGTCCCACCGCTTCTCAGTGTCGGCTACTAAAGCGCTGTATTTACAAAGCTTAAGTCGACACACGCCGAGCCGGAAAGCCTTCTATTTGGTACTTGTGTGCTATTTTTAAAACCAGGAGCATGTTTTAAGTTTGGTTTTAAAACCTATCTTTCATTTCATTTCATTTTTTAAAACGTCTCCCTGCTTCTTATTTGTTGCGTGGCTGCTGCTCCGTCATTTTCACCGCGTTATCTTAGACCGGCGGAGTGTTTTACTTCACACACCGTGACATGTTTCAAGCCAGCATGTGAGTTCGTGTTTGAAGTACTCGATGAAATGCTTCTTTGGGGGGGGGGCTTCCTGTTCAGCTGCCGATGTTAAACGGTTGCTGTTGTTCTATGTTTGGCTTTCTAACGATGCAGCTCTTGCGTGCAGAAACCCCCGCCCCCCATTAACCCCTGCATGGCTACAGCAGCTTCTCAACATGTCAGCCCCTTGTGCCAGGCACCCCCTTTTTTATTTTCCATGAAATGCAAGAAGAGACGTTTGGTTTTATTTAGTTTTTTGTTTTTGAGAGATCAAAACAAATGAATGTTTTTTCTCCTGTTGTTCTAATTCTCTATTCAGATTTTTTTTTGTAATGTTTGTTTTTTAAGAAAAGAAATAAAATGTATCTTGATTTTAAAGAAAAAAAGTCGACCCTATCCAATCTGTTGTGAACGGCCTTCCCTTTATTTCCTCCTGTATTCTCACTCGGCTTACTGTTTGTATCCTTGTGTTTTTCAGGGCATTTGTTTGCCCCCGTTACTTCACATGCGGATACATTTTTTTACAGTACTAAGGCTCGGAAAAGATTTAAATAAAGGTGGCAGCTCGGTCTTTATCCAGCACTCGTTTGTCTATATTAATGCCTTAATTTCCACTGAGTTCACTTTCAGTACTTTACCATTGAAGAATGTAATCTGTCCTTAAATCTGAGGTCTTTGCTACAAGCGGTGAGTTAGTCTTAAAACCATTTTTAACCATCAAAAGCCATCTTGAAACTGGTGACGCGGAGATCAGATGCAGCATTTCTACTGCTTTTTCTTCCGATTATGAAGTGGTTTGATCCCAGAGCGGCGACAAATACGTAGATAAGAAATCTGCTATGTACGGGAGAGGCCGCGTGTGACTTTCTTTTAAAGATCTGAACTGAAAAGTGATATTTTTTTGTGATTAAAGTCTGAATTCTGAGAAAACAGTTGAAATCCTGAGATAAAAGTGAGAATTCTGAGAAAACAGTCAGAATTTTTAGATTAAAGTCAGAATTATATAAAAAAATCGGAATTCTGAGATTTAAATCTGAAATGAAAAAAAATTGGATTCTTAAATTAAAATCGGAATTCTGAGAAAAAAACGGAATTTTTAGATTAAAGTCAGAATTTAAAGGGAAAAAAAATCGGAATCATTAAATTTTAAAGTCGGAATTCTGAGATTTTAGAATTCCTAATTTTCTCCGAACCAACATTTTTTTCTTTTGGTCAAATAAAAAAATGACATGTGACCATATTCCTCTCCCGTGATATAACAATATTGGGGACACATGTATTATTCGGCTCCCGTCACGAAATAGGTTAGATTGGTCTCAAGGCTGCTCTTGATTCAGTCCTGCACTCAAACCTAGTCATTGGTTCAGAAGCACATACAATTATTTAATAACCGTCCTCAGCAGGTTAGTGTGTTTTCTACGTGGACGTCCTGAGTGGGCACCGATCCTTAATGTCCATTTGTGATGATTGGATTTAAAAAAGCGTGTTTATACGAACCTAAACCCTTGAGGATCAGAAACTGTCCTGTAGTTCACAGCGCGGAGGTTTTCTCCATCACCCCTCAGGAGGCACACGGCATAAGGCTGTGAATTTCTCCTCTCACCCATTCTCAGATTTCTTCTGTTCTCTTTTTGATGTTTCTTTTCTATCTACCTGTCGTTGTGCTGGCTGGCAAGTTTAATGCAAGCCAGGTTGTGATTCCTCAGGAGCCCATGTTGAGGAGCTTTGGTCTGTGGAGAGGGAACGCTGAACTCTTGAATCTTTTGCATGTTGTGGAAAAAGTGTAAGATGATGATGCTGGTAATGGCAATTGTGTGGTCTTTCAAAAAATCTAAAAAGAAACTACTATGTTGATAATGTTTTGGTTTCCCAGCTTCAAATAAAGGCAACCTACTTTTTATATGGATTTAAATACTTGTTTTGTGAAGTTGAGATCTGTGAAATGTGGCTCTGGTTATATATTGATCTGCACTACTCATTGAATGCCACTCTGTGGTGCTGTGTGCAAAGGTCTTCTGAAGTGACCGCTCACATACACTTTGTACAGTTTACCACACTGATTGGTGGAAAATAATATCATAAAGGTTGAAAACAGCATGTCTTAATCATTTAGTTACATTTAATCTGACAAATTATAAATGATTAGGTCTGCTGACCCCTTCATCAGTGTATGTCCTCAAGGGATGAACATTTAAAACAAAATAAAAGAAAGCCATAAGAACCGGAAAGAAGCAGAAAGGTGAGTCAGTGAAAGTCAATGTCTCTTTCCGGGAAATTAGAAAATCATAGACGGTTTTACACCGCAGTACTTTTCCCACAATGTAGTTCATGAGAACTCTTCAATTCGCGTTCACACTGGAATAAGTCCCTGAGGGAGGATTACGCAAATGAAGCCGCTGACGTCACTTCTTCTGCTTTGGGTTTACTGGCAGGCCGCCAACAACTTCACGGCGCATACTGCCACCCGAAGTCCCCGGAGTTGGGGACTGGCTTCAGTAGAAGCTGCTGGGAGTGGCCTTCCGAGTAAAGGTGTCAGAACGCCGACACCTCATCTCCACCGCATGTTTTCTTTTGTGTTGCCATAAATTACTCTCTCTCTGCGTTTGTGCGCTGGGCTAATGCTAATGCTAATACGAGGATAATAAAATGGCGGCTTCACAAAACTTTTTGAGAGTTTTACGGGGCGTGGTTTGAAATCCGCCCAGCCAATCAGAAATAGGAACCTTTTTCTCCCACGAAAGTCCCTGCTCTGCAAAGGGGGTAAAAAGGTTCTCATTAACTAATTTCAGTTCCGGATTTTTTTTATTTGAACGCAACATTTCTGAATTTAGGTGGGAAACGTACTGCGATGTGAAAGCGCCTAAACGGAACAAATGAAAAAAGTTCTGTCCAAGACCTGTGCTGCAGTGTGTACAACATAACTGACTAACGTGCAGTAATGTAGAGATGTTTCGGTCGTGAACGAACCGATTATTTTGAATGGCTCTTTGGTACGAACGAGGGGAACAGAGTCGTACTTGGTGAGAGCCGTTCTTTTTATCGTTCAATCGTTGGTCCGCACTCACATAGCCGCTTAGTGCCGGCACTTAGTACCCCCATGGAACTAAGTGACGCAAACATGACATTTGGAGAAAATGCAAGTTAATTAAAGTCAGAACATGATTATGAAGCAACATTACCAATTTGCACATGGAAACCTTCAATTACTCTATACGTAACAGGTGCTTTTTTGTCTCTTATAGGCCCAATATATTTACAGGAGAGAAGGGAGTGCTATACTCTCAAGAAGACGGCACGCCGGCTGAAGTTGTATACAAGTTGTTCTCTGATGGGATGCGTTGTTTGTCCTTAAAGAAAGACTTATCTAATGCCAACAAAAATAGATAAGAAAGTCTAGAAAGGTGTCGCGACACATGAGGACAAAGACATCCTAAAAAAACGGACAGCCAGGCATTAAATACTGCAAACATAAACCAAAGATGGAGAAGGAAAATCCGTTGAGGATGATGCTCATAGTGTGCACAATGTAATTTGGTCTAAATATGTGCATCGCTGTGGGAAACGTCTACGTACCACCTCTATCGATGCAGAGAGGCATGGAGAAACAGCACATGACCATGGTGCTCGGTAAGTGGATGAACTACACTTACAATTACTAGTTACCTGCATGTTATCCGTTACTCCCGGATCAGTAACAGATGGCAAAAGTACACACATCCTTTACTCAAGTAGAAGTACAGACACTCGTGTTTAAGTGTCAAGTACTGACTAAACTTCTTTACTCAAGTAAAAGTAAAGAGGCTTTGAAATGTACTTCAGTAAAAAGTACCCACAGCTAGCAGCTGCTTTAAAGAGTACCTGACCTCCCTTTATATTAATAGAACAATAATGTCATTGTTAGCTAATGAATGTTTCCATGGTGACCAACGGCAACATGACAACGTTTCCATTGGTCCCTCTTCTTTAGAGAAGACCAGGAAGTGATGGATACACGGATCGTGTTCCAACCAATAGGCACGCAGTGACTCTAAAGAATAATGATCACGCACCAACACACATTCAGACTAAAGGAACCAGCTGTTTGGGAAATGAGAGAAGTAGAAAGTACAGGTATTTGAGTTCAACATGTAAGAAGTAGAAAGTACAGGTATTTGAGTTCAACATGTAAGAAGAAGAAAGTACAGGTATTTGAGTTCAACATGTAAGAAGTAGAAAGTACAGGTATTTGTGTTCAACATGTAAGAAGTAGAAAGTACAGGTATTTGTGTTCAACATGTAAGAAGTAGAAAGTACAGGTATTTGAGTTCAACATGTAAGAAGTAGAAAGTACAGGTATTTGGGTTCAACATGTGAGAAGTAGAAAGTACAGGTATTTGTGTTCAACATGTGAGAAGTAGAAAGTACAGGTATTTGGGTTCAACACGTAAGAAGTAGAAAGTACAGGTATTTGAGTTCAACATGTAAGAAGTAGAAAGTACAGGTATTTGAGTTCAACATGTAAGAAGTAGAAAGTACAGGTATTTGTGTTCAAAATGTAAGAAGTAGAAAGTACAGGTATTTGTGTTCAAAATGTAAGAAGTAGAAAGTACAGGTATTTGTGTTCAAAATGTAAGAAGTAGAAAGTACAGGTATTTGTGTTCAAAATGTAAGAAGTAGAAAGTACAGGTATTTGTGTTCAAAATGTAAGAAGTAGAAAGTACAGGTATTTGTGTTCAAAATGTAAGAAGTAGAAAGTACAGGTATTTGGGTTCAACACGTAAGAAGTAGAAAGTACAGGTATTAGTGTTCAACATGTAAGAAGTAGAAAGTACAGGTATTTGTGTTCAAAATGTAAGAAGTAGAAAGTACAGGTATTTGTGTTCAACATGTAAGAATTAGAAAGTACAGGTATTAGTGTTCAACATGTAAGAAGTAGAAAGTACAGGTATTTGTGTTCAACATGTAAGAAGTAGAAAGTACAGGTATTTGTGTTCAACATGTAAGAAGTAGAAAGTACAGGTATTTGTGTTCAAAATGTAAGAAGTAGAAAGTACAGGTATTTGTGTTCAAAATGTAAGAAGTAGAAAGTACAGGTATTTGTGTTCAAAATGTAAGAAGTAGAAGTGAAAAGTTGTCAGAAAATAAAATAGTGGAGCAAAGTACTGATACCAGAAACATGTACTTAAGTACGGTAACGAGGTATTTATACTCCACCTCCTTCCCACCTCTGGTCTGTAATTAGCACAATGGCCTCATTCCTTGGCTCCAGTCAGCTGGGTCACTGTGGTTCAGTAGAGAGAACAGACAGACTATTAAGACGCTAGCAGATTACATGTGAAAAGAGAAATACTTGGAGAAAGAGAAGAGAAACTCTTGTGTCACTTTTACTACAGGTATAGAGCAGAATATATCTTGCCTATACATTTTTTCTGATGTTACCTACCAGTTTCTCACTAGTGTCCAGCAATGTATTTCATAACCAATGTAATCAGAAATGTCCTCTTTTTGCCAGCCGGGGCCTTAGTACAAGCATTGATCTTTCTACCGGTCATTGGCGCAGCGAGCGATTCGTGGCAGGGTCATTTTGGTCGTCGCCGGCCGTTTATCTGGATGTTCAGTCTGGGAATCATAGTAGGACTGGAGCTCATGCCAGGGGCCGCGCACCTCTCCTCAAAACCCTGGCTGATATCCGCTCTGCAGGCTGGAGCTGTGTGTCTGACAGACTTCTGTGCGCTGGTGAGTTACACACATTCACGTCTTCATTTGTGCACAACATTAACCCTTCAATCTAGATGTGAATAGTAGTTCACTAGTTGTCACTTTCCTGTAGTGTGCTATTTAGGTTTCCGTGCATGTACATGGTCTTCAAAGGCTAAAATCTCCTTCTCTATTGGACTCCTTTGTTTACTTCCTGAACATAGTGACATCACTATGTAACACTTGGGCTCCTATTGGCAAGCGCTCCAACACATTGTAAGTGATAGGCGGGACATCACAACAAAGCCGGCCAGCTAGCGCGTGCAATCAACCAGATTCTGAATCAACATTTTTTGAAACCTTTTTAGTTTTTTAGATTAGGATTTGTATTAACCCATGTGTTGAGTTCGAAAGCTGTTACCATTCATGGTGTTCACGGGTCAATTTTGACCCATGATTTATCTCAGTCCAAAACACTCACAAATAGTGTTGCACGGTGTACCGATACTTGACAGGTACCGCGATACCCTGCTGTTAAAAACGTTACGATTCCTCCGTTTCATTAGTATCGGTACTTTAAGAATGACGGGGGAAAGTACTCCGGTGAGCACCGTTTTAATAAGAGCCGTGTGTGTTCAGCGCTCTGCTTCCACTCCCTGCACTGCAGCCGTGCCTGCAGTCCCTCCCCTCTCAAGCACGCTATAAGGTCCTCCCCTCTCTCGTGCACGCGCTAGCTGCCAGAGCGTGTGAGAAAACGAGAAGCATATGCAAGTGGGAGTGCAACTGCCGCTGCGCCTCGGCTTGTTGACAAAAGCGAAAAACTAAAAAGTTGTTTATTGATGATGCTTAATTATATTTAATACAAATTCTAGTCATTTATTTAATTTATTGTTCTCAGTGTTTAAAAGTGTGTGTTATGGTTATGGTTCTGGTGTGAAATAAAGCCCAATAAATACATTTAAGACTGTTCCCTTTTTTTAAGAAAAGTATCGAAATCGCAATTCTTGACTTGGTATCGGTATCGAAACCAAAATGTTGGTATCGTGACAACACTCACAAATAATAAGTATCATCCAATATTGTTTTAACTACATCATAACTAACTTATAATACATTCATAACCGTACATTCCTGTTGTAATTGTATTTTATGGCCCCAAAACACATTACACCACATATTTAAGTAAAACATTTGATTAAATTCACTCATTATATTCCCTATAGTGAAGACAGTGGATAATTATGTTACCTGACTTTAATAGACTAATATTAGAATACAATTTCCCCCCAAAAAGTTTTTACAACTTTAAATGATTAACTACAGTAACCTCCGTGGTGTTACAGGTCAAAATGGACCCATATAGATCCATGCTAGAAAAAGGTAAAAAAGCTTTTGTTGGACAATGTTGTTCATGCCACAAGATGAAGTGTGTGTGTGTGTGTGTGTGTGTGTGTGTGTGTGTGTGTGTGTGTGTGCGTGCGTGCGTGCTTGTGTGCATGCATGCGTGTGTGTTCAGGTCCAAGTGGTAGTGTACACATTACTTTGAGAAAGGTGGAGTTCCTGTGGGGGGAGGGGCCAGAGGGATGGGAGACCAGGTGCATGTTGCGAACAATTATTGTTACAGTGGATGCAGGGGGTGGTGCGGGTCAAAGATGATTCTTGATTGGGCCAAATTTGACCCCGAGTCACCCACAACAATGCTGCTGGGTCTCCCCAGACCCCAACACCAAGTTATACACTTTTATTTAGAGACCTTGGCTAAAATTGTCAAAATCTGTTTTTTAGTGTTTATATAGTTGTTATCATGAAGCCTTGTTGTTGAGGTTTAGGATGGCAGCTTCTTCTTACGCTGCACTCGGAGAGAAATATTGGAGACGGAGACAATGAACTGTTTAGCCCTTGAGCATGCTTTATTCCTCTGCTACAGGTGATGCCTTCGAAGAGAACAAACATAGACAGTGTACACGTGCATCAGGTGAACACACCCTCATTTACATGACGCAGACTGGTCATTACGTAGCACGCAATACTACAGTGCCTCACACTGGTACAATAACAGTATTACATCATTACAGAATAGACACAATCTCTAGTCTGTACATACAATAACTGAGGACATATGTAAACATTTCCCTTAACACTTGTTCCTTTAAAAAAAAACTAGTGCGTAGTTATCATATCATTGTAACTTGAAACGGGTCACGGGAGACCCGAACACAACATAAGGGTTACATTAAATCAAAGGAATGCAGAAGATCCTTCACCACATTACTTGAACCAGCAACCTGTTAAACTTGTACTGCATGATACCTTGGCCCTTTCTCATTTCATCAAATCCCCCTCCTCGACTCCTCGGTCCTCCGGTAGTGACCTGGAAATTAATTTCAGCGCGCCATGTCGAAGGACATCTCATTTCCAGTGGCGACTGGTCATTAGGGGCAGGTGGGGCGCAGCAGAAAGTGTCAGGAGAAAGTATTAAAAATAATGATTACAACAAAATGCAAAAAATAAATAAAAAATATATAAAAATATATATAAAATATATTTTAAGATCATGTTTAATCATCTGATTCGTCTGGACATTGATGTTTTAGTCTGTGTGATTCTAATTAGTGTCTACAGTGTGTCTATTGAGCTGTTTAGAGCCATGTGGGACAAAACCCGATCCTGCCCCTCCCTCTCTCTGTCTAACGCCCGTCTAACGCCCGTCCACACAGCGGCGTGCGTTGACGCTTCCCCATTCACTTTGAATGGGGTGACGTCACTTTTAGCCGAAATGCATCGTGGGAAGCGACGTGGAGCGTAGCTGGCGTGGCTCGCTGCAAAAGTTGAGCAATGTTCAACTTTTGACGCCTCAACGAGGCGTCAGCCAATCGAATCATATGCCAGTACAAGCTCTAGCCAATCAAACCGCTGCTTGTGTGTCAGGGGCGGGAGATTCATGTGATTGGTTGTTGGTCGAGTTTCAGACACGCCCGCCGGCAAGCGTCAGCGCACGCCGCCGTGTGGACGGGCCGTGAGACTTAGACAGAGAGAGGTTTTGCTCGGTCCCGCACTCATTTTGTTATTTGTCTCTTGTTTACATTAATTTGAGTTTTCCCGCACTTGACTGATTTTATATCGCTTTGCATTCTGGGTTAACAGACTGGAAAGCGACAGTTCGCTTTTTCTGTCAATCAAGTAAACTCCTGAATGAAGTGGCAGGGAGGCCAAGGGAGGAGGGATCAAAACCCGTTTTGTCTAAACGGAGCTTGATTTATTTATTTATTTTTACGAATGACTACCAGCATTGCCCCCGCGGGCGACGACGTACTGGGCACCTCTGGTCAAAGTGAACGGTGACTGTAAAAACTACACTGCGCATGCTCAGAGTATTGTCCTATTTAATGTGTGTGGCAAAAAAATAATGACCATAGGGGCAAAGTGCTGCCATCCCCACCATACGTCATCTCACATAATTCAGAGCTGATTGGCTGTAAGTACGTGTGCCGCGAAAAGTGTGGTGTGTGAAGAGGAGACGAGAGAGCTGCAGTGAGGCGTCCTAAAACCAGGAAGTAAAGCTGCGCATGGCTTCCCTCCACAAAAAAGCAATGAGATTTCTCCATAGGATTTTGGAAAATAGCTCGAAATAAGGGCAGTGGAAAACCAACCTGTTAGATAAATGCACGTTTTGTTCAGCCGGATAATATCCACATGTCTACCCTACTTTTATCATTTTCGAATTATAAATCTAATCGATAGAAGATAGATAGCGTCACTGCATCACTCTCACCACCGTTAGAAAGTAGCAAGCAACTGAAGCAAGTGCAATTATGGAGGGTGGAGATTTGGAGTATTTAATCAAAAATAAGGTACAGCAGCAACAACAACAGTCTGATGTTGGGTGTGAGAGAAACTCCTTTTGTAGGGAACGCATGTATTTTAGGCTTTGCAGACCACAAAAACCCATATAACACACTACAGGAGAGGGAACGCCCCAAAAAGCGAAATAGGGCCTTTTTATGGAATCCTTCTATAAATTGTGCGACACACGCCGAAATGTGTAAACGGAAGCTATTTTTATATCCTTGTACAGTCAATGATAGGGACTTACATCCTGCTGTGTACTGTTGCTAAGAAACCACTGTGACACTCATGTCTGGTGCATTATGCTGCAGTCCTCTGCTTCACACTTCATACTGTATGTGCGGTTTGTCTGTACGGTCAGTTAAAGCAAGCATGTCCTGATGCTACTGAAATCAACCTTTAAAACCTGTTGTAATTACACTTAGTTAATGGCCAATGTGTGCTATCACAATGCAGATTATTTATTTATTAAAGCATTTCCCTGAGCCATTTGTCTCTTAAAAGGAGGAAACATCTCCTAATCCAGTTCTACACAGCCATCATCCAAAGCATCCTCACATCATCCATCACCGTCTGGTACAGCAGTTCAGACAACCTCTCCCGGAATACACTTCAACGTATCGTCAATAAAGCATCAAAAATCACCGGCAGTCCCCTTCCATCGCTCGAATCACTTCACCACCAACGAACTGTCACAAGGGCAAAGAAAATCATTTCTGATCCCTCCCACCCAGGTCACCATGTCTTCCAAATTCTGCCCTCAGGGAGGCGCTATATGTCACTGTCCGCCAAAACCGCCCGCTTCAAAAGCAGCTTCTTCAATCAATCAATCAATCAATGTTTATTTATATAGCCCAATATCACAAATGTTACATTTGTCTCAGTGGTCTTCACAGTGTGTACAGAATATCAGTATGACAATATGACACCCTCTGTCCTTAGACCCTCACATCGTACAAGGAAAAACTTCCAAAGAAAACCCAGTTTAAAGGGAAAAATGGGAGAAACCTCAGGGAGAGCAACAGAGGAGGGATCCCTCTCCCAGGACGGACAGACGTGCAATAGATGCCGTGTGTAAATTGAAAAGATAATACATTTGCAGCATAGGTAGTCCAAATGTTTGGAAATGCATGTGTGTAATAGGAAGATGAATCCACGAGGATATCCATCCAGGACCGATGATCCAGGACCACAGCCACGACTCAAGATCCAGGGCTCGCGATCCAGGACACAAGACCGCAGGATCATCCATGACTCCGGATCCCAGCATATATAGACCCCAAAAAGAAAGACATTTGGGGAAGCTGGGTTAATCGGAACATGAGAGTACACAGGTATAGACAGAGAGAAGGAAGAAGTAAGATGTCCCCCGACAAACTAAGCCTATATCAGCAAAACTAGGGGCTGAATCTAATCAGCCCTAACTATAAGCCTTATCAAAAAGGAAGGTCTTAAGCGCACTCTTAAAAACGGATAGGGTGTCTGCTGCCCGAACACAAACTGGAAGCTGATTCCACAAATGTGGAGCTTGATAAGAAAAGGCTCTGGCTCCCATTGTACTTTTAGAGACTCTAGGAACAACCAACAACCCTGCATTCTTGGAACGCAATGCCCTAGTAGGACAGTAGGGTATAATGAGTTCTTTAAGGTTAGATGGCGCCTGCCCATTAAGGGCTTTGTAGGCGAGAAGAAGAATTTTAAATTCTATCCTGTGTTCTATAGGGAGCCAGTGTAAGGCAGCCAGAACAGGAGTCATTTTCTTCCCCTTTGCAATACGGACACTAAATGGACTCTAAATAACCCCAATGAACAATAACAATCCACCACACCTTGAACTTTATGTTATGATATGTCTTTGCCCTGTGCTGTGTGTTGTACTTTTTATTGTCTGTTTATTGTATGTTGAATTGTGTGGAACAAGCTGTAATACTCTGCACTGAACACGAATTCCAGCAGCCGGGCTGTGTGGTCATTAAAGATTCTAATCTAATCTAAAGATATTGCTCCTATATACTGATCAATATTCTTAACTGAATTTTTCATTCATACATTTCTATTTTTATTTTGTTCTTTTTGATTTTCTACAATCATTTATTTATTTTGATACTTGTATTAATTTATTTGAATGAAGTTCACTACAGGCAGAGTAGACGGTAACATTGTTAAATAAATGTTGTTTTGTGTCTCATTTTTATTATTATTATTAATGTTATCATTATTATTTAAATAAGGATTACTATTATTATAAAATGGTTGTCTTTTATTAGATGCTAATACAGTATATCGGCATTGGTTGCTCTGCTCTGGATATTGATATAATTGAAACTGTAAAAATACAGAGATTTATGAAACAAAGTGTAGATTAGTTATAATATTGTTGCACCAGATTCAGAATCAAGGCTGCATATCCTTCACCATTTTGTATTCCCAAAAACACTGGCAGGTACGTTTCAAATAAATAATTATTATGATTTAACAGATAATTTAGTTGACATTTATATTTGAAAAACGGTGAAGCACTTAAAAAACAATTGTATAGTGTAAGTTCAAGAACATTTAAACCAAAAGGACAAGTTTTGTAAAGTTACAGGGTATCTTACCTTCAGAATATGCCGGGAACGAGGAGCAGTGACCGCAAGCTGGGTTGTTAGCATAGGTTGTTAGCTTAATACTGAGAGCATGTTAGCTTAGCTTCTTAGCCTGAGCTAGGTCTGGAACGTCACGCTCGGTGGCAGCAGGTCCCGCCCTGTCCCACCTCGGCTCCGCCTCAGCTCCGCCTCAGCTCCGCCTCTTTGTCCTTATTTGGAGCAGGCGGGAGTTAGACTCTGACGTCACTGTCGAGCCGTTAGTGGCCGACTCCGCCTACTAAGGGCTTCACCGCAACTCTGCAGAATTCTATGGGTGACGTCACGGACCGTACGTCCATTTATATATACAGTCTATGGTTTTAACAGATAATTTAGTTTAGGATCATTGTTGCACTTACGTGTGTGTGGCCTAGCATTACTATACTTGTGGGGACCTAAATCTGTTTACATAGTCACATGTGGGGATTTGCCTCCCTTATGGGGACCAAATGGAGGTCCCCATAAGGGGAATCATTACTTTTAGGGTGAAGACTTGGTTAGGATTAGGGTTAGGGTTAGGTTAAGGTTAAGGGTAAGGGTTAGGGTAAGTCTCCATAAAATGCATGTAAGTCAATGTAATGTCCCCTGAAGTGATGTATACATGGTATATGTGTGTGTGTGTGTGTGTGTGTGTGTGATTATGTAATTGTTACAATATGTTTCCCAGCTCCTGTGTGTGTGTATGGACATATCAGCGCCATATAGATAGAAGAGTTACGACAACGGAAGTCCAAAAACGGTTATCGTCACGTGGTTCACGTAGACGACGATCGTTTCCCCGGAAGTTCATGGCGGGTCAATGTGAATGCATTGATAACAGGAGATGGAACTACGAATTTTGGTAATTATTAGTGAATAAAGGTTTTGATTTGCAATATTTATACAACAAATCGATATGTGTATGTATTTACATCAATATGTTTTAAAAAATAAAATAGAATTTGCTAATATTAAGTGATAATATTAGGATTAGTGTGAACAACTAGTTCACATGTTACGCTAACAGTGCCTTGGTTAAAGAGCCTGTTGCTGTTTATTTATAGCTTTGAATTCTTTCAAAACAATATTATCTTCTTAAACTTGTGTGGTAGTCAGGAGCATCACTTTCTAATGTTTATTGATATATGTTGAGGGGATCTAAAGTAATGCTTTACAATTCAGATTAGATTCATTTCTACCATTTTCTTAAATTCATGGTAGTTTCAGTAATCCCCTGGTAATTGAGGACACAAGTTATCTAAATGACTATGTCATCTTTATGGCTTTCAGAAAGGACAGGAGACCGACAGGTGACTATCAAAGGACTAGCAGCAGCATGATGATGATGATGATGATGATGATGATGATGATGATGATGATGATGATGATGATGATGATGATGATGATGATGATGATGTTAAATGTGTTGTTTTAGGAACATCCATTGCAAATACATGGGATTCAATAAACATTGAATAGCATATCATGCAGTTTGTCGGTGCCTTTTCCTCCGTGTTGTCCTGGTTTGCTGTGCTGCCTCCTAGTCGCCACCATGGTTTGCTGTGCTGCCTGAGGGATGCTCAAATCGCTCAGAGAAAGGAGTACGAATGTACGGCTTCCCCACTGACACAGAGCGGAGGAAAAAATGGCTGGCTCAAGTCAGCAGGAGCAATTTCACGACCAACAGCAACAAAATATGTGATGTAATTATATACAAACACTGCATTTGCACTTTTTCACAAAACTAAAACCACACCATTGGGAAAGCTTAATGTTTTGTTTAATACAAAAAAACAGTGAAAGGCTTGAAAAACACTGATAGTTGAGACTCAGGGTGCAGGGTGAGGGTCTCAGGGTGCAGGGTGAGGGTCTCAGTGCAGGTATTCAGGCTCCATTGAACCCCCTCTGGTTCTTGTGCTGAAAGAGGGAGTAACAGACAGGAGAAAGGGTTATACACACACAGCACACCTATTGGATGGGAAATGCCTTGGGGAGATAAGGTGTTTACTTATATAAAACAGTAGTATTAAACTTACCTTGTGTTTTCACTCTCACTTAAGTCCCTCTCCCTTTGCCATCAATCCAAAATCAGCTGAGCTGCAACATTATACAGACAGGTAATAATCAACATAATCACAAGGACACAATATGGCTCTGCTAAAAACACTCACTCTTACACGCACCAAAGTTATATTTAATATTTAACTCCCTCCACCCCCGCATACAATCCTGTTTAGAAGCCACTCTTCTCTAATTCAACAACGTTGGACGAAATGACATTAAAGAGCCTGTGACACGGTTTTCCCCCATCATCCAAACCCATCAATTTGAGTACATATTGTCCCCTTGAAAACCGTTACTGAACTGATTTTGGATATTTGTACTTTGATAACCATTAATCTGCCTTCAATGTTGACAATTTTCTGGATCTTCTCGCGGATTCTTCAAGTCCCGCCAAATGATGGGTGACGTCATTGCGGGCACAGCGCTCCAGCTGCACCGTCCAGGATCCCAGCATCTGCATGGAAACCTTTATATATATATACAGTCAGATGTAAACGCACGACGGCGCACACAGCAGCAAGCTCAGACAGCGATGACAGGTTAATGTTGAACGTGTCTGAGAGCTCGTATGAGGCTGAAGGATCGGTTTATGTTGTATCTGTTAGAAGTTTAGGAATGAGGTGCGTCAATATGGGCGATCATACGGTCAGTGGTGGAATGGGACTACAAATCATCCCGGGACTCTCGACCGGCCCACTTCGGTACCGCTAGTAAATTGTCAACGGGGGGAGTGGGGATGTCAGGGGCGGCAGGTGCTGTATATAGTAAATGTAAATATGTAAATATTTGTGTCACTGCATCCTGGTAAAATTCAAATATAATGTAATGTCTGTGTCTTTGACATTAGCGCTGCTAGCCACCTGTGCCCTGTACTACGAAGCCAGTTCAACAGACCCTGGATATGTTTGAGTAACAAACAAACTAACAACAACAAACTAACAAACGAGATCTCGCTAATCGGTCCTACGACGCTGGTTATCAACTCGGTAAATCAAACCAGGGTTTCTCTCTCCAGCTGAGAGCGCGTTCCCGTCTAAGACACGAGTGGATCTGACTTTAATTACATTTGTCTCGAGTGTTTCGTCAACATAATGTGTTAAATAATACTTCTGCATACAGTCTGTGACACTGAGTGTTGCACGGCCAGATGAGGCTGGAGAAGCGGACTCAGATAAGGAAATATATGATATATTATGATATTATATGATCGATGATCGACTGATTGATGATGTAATATGAATGATAAGTGCGACACGTCGGCAGTTTAAACTGTATTTCCTTTATCCTGTAATATGACTTGAGAGATTTAAACTCCGCACACTGAGTGATCTCTTTTCTATAGACGCCGGAGGCGGGCAGCGTCAGGTAAAAGAAGTTATTTAGCCTTCTCAAACCTGAGCCTCACGCGCCGCCTATGGGGGATGTGCTGGTGACTTATCCGACCGGCCCACTTCGGTACCGGCCCATCGGGATTCGTCCCGATGGCCAGTCCGCCACTGCACCCAGCCCACGTACACTGTCAACGGGGGGAGCCTCGCTGCGGGGAAACGGTGGACCTAGTGTGCCGATCGGAGTGGGAATAATAATAATAATAATCCGTGCATTTTATCCATTAATTTCCCCAACATTGTGGTAAAAAAAAACACACGTTTAATCCATGTTGTTGGTGTACTACAAATACAAAAAGCATCGGTTTGTTTTCTCATCAGGAAATGCAGACCGGCTCAAACAAACGATCATTTTATCATATGTTCGCCGAATTGACATGAAAGCACTAATAAATGTAGTTTCATCCACTTGGGTTTACAACCACAAAAATAATCGATTTGTTTTTATATCACATCCGACGGGAGGAAATTCAGCAGCTCTCACTCCCGATTTTTAATCCTAATGTAATCATCATCTTCACCACGATCATTTATGTTTATGTCGCCGAATTGACATGAAAGCACTGACAAATATGAATATACTGTAGTCAACTTCATTAAAACGTTATTAACGTGCCTAATCTCAGTAATTCACCATTTCTTGCATGACACAACACACTTTGTCCGTGTTTGGCTCTCGAAGCGTTCCCGCATTGACGTCACTTCCGGCTTCCCCCAAAACTTCAAAATGAGTGAAGGAATTTCCCCGCGATGTTCGAAATTATTGATATTTAACGGAACGGTATCGCTTTTTCTTTTTTAAACTGACGGTTCGAGATTACTAGTAGACCAATATTTCATTGCACAACAGTTGTTGGGATGGTGTCACAGGCTCTTTAAGAGAACGGAATTTACAATTAAAAGGCTGTTCAACGTGTGTTGCTTCGGTATCCTAGCTTGATCTGTTATCTGTAAACGTTCCCTAAATCTACTAATTTAGGGATAATCCACTGACATCCTTTAATACACATGTTAATTTGAATCAGATGTACTGATAATATCCGCAATATAAATCTTTAAACTATAGGGCTGTCAAACGATTACAATTTTTAATCAGATTAATCACAGTTTAAAAATTAATTAATCATGATTAATAATCACCATTCGAACTATGTCCAAAATATGCCATTTCTTTATGTATATTGTTGGGAATGGACAGATAAATGAAAGAAGGCGGATATATCCATTTAACATACAGTATGTATGTTTATTATAACAGTTTTCTGCGTGTCAAAATGAAAGACAGCCCACACACCTATCAATCATCAAACCGTGGGGTCTGAATTCATTACGTGTTGATTTCTATCAACGGGGGAGTACTTCAGGAAAGTCGACAGAGGGCAGAGGGGGGGGGCTAGTGGAGTACTTGTGACCACAGAGTGTGAACGTTGTGATCAGCTGTTTTAGCGCAGTTCTCCAGTGAAGGTGGGAGTCTCCCTCCGCAGCCGGTTGGCGTAGTTTTGGCACAGTTGCGTTGTACAGACCGACGTTAACAGCAGCCTGTCTGTGCACACGGAGACCGACTCTGTCGTCCGGTGATCTAACCGCCTTCTGGAAAAGCTTCACAAGTACGTCGGTACGCAAATGCGCTTTGTGACACAAGTGACGGTACGCATTTCAGATTACGCACATAACCTGCGTACCAGTTATGTGCACCCCTGTACTACAGCAAAAGTATTCTCCGTCGGGACTTCCTGCAACAACACCCCGCCGTTATCTTGTTTCTGATTAGCCAGAAGACATTATCAAAGATGTTCTATTGGGAAGATGATTACTCCGTGACAAAAGTTTTCAAAACCGTTTCTGGTCTTCGGTATTTCCAGACAAGTGGCTGAAATCAATCTTACTAACTGCTGTCTGTGCAATTCTCGGCGCGAGTTGGCGGACATTATTTGGGGATAAGCCATTTCTTGGTATGGGTGTAGCCTACCCCAGCCATACCCTGGCGCTGCCACTGGTGGGATGTATGTGGCGGGCCATTCTGCACATGCGTTAAATGCGTTAAATATTTTAACAACGCAAAAGATTACCGCCGTTAACGCGATAATTTTGACAGCATTACTTTAAACTTCTTCTTACCTTTAAAAGTCTGTCACAAACGGTCTATTATGCTGCAACTCTACAGCTCTGCTAGCCTTGGCGCTAACTTCCGGGGAACGATTGAGAGGCTCCACGATCCGCCATTGCTGTAAAAAAGTGGTCCATTGGAGTGAACGGAGATGACGTAACTCTCAGTCTATATGGCGCTGGAACATATGTGCAAATATATTTGTATACTTTTATTTTGGATTTAGGGGAGTATTGTGTGGGTTGGCTAACGAAAGCTCTGATGTGCTGTATTAATATTTTTTGCATTGTATATTTTGTTGTTGGAGACCCTCGAAAAAGAGATGGTTCATCTCAAGGGGCTTTCCTTAAATCAAGTTTGAAGTGACCATTCAAAGTGTACAGATGTACTTTGTGTGACTCTGCTGAACCACCAGAGGGCCTCTTTGCACAGAGCATCAGCCTTCCTTTAAGCTACAGAACATTCATGTAGGAGTGGTTTCGGGGACGTGCCTTCAGTGTCGCTGCCCTCTGGAACTCCCTCCCTGCTGAAATCAACCCTGAAAACTCATCTGTTCAACAAAGCCTTCCAACATTAACTCACTCACTGCAATGTAACACTTCCATTTCTTCCCCCTTTTTATGTCTTGTGACATGTCTTGTTATATGTTTCTTTGTTAAGCGACCTTGGGTTGATGAAAGGCGCTATATCAATTAAAGTTATTATTATTATTAGTGGTTTTATAAATCATACTGAATATTAAAAACTCCCTTAGTAAGAGGATATTGTTTACTTAGGGCAGTTATACTTAAGTCCCCAATTGAGTGGAATTAATTGAAATTGTATTCATATAAATAAATAAAAATAGCAAAGAACAAAATTGATATATCATGACGTCAATAGTAATACAAAGTAAAACAAAAAAGTAAAATAATAATGATAATAGACAGTCATAACATGTGCACTTGCATACAAAATGCATTAAAACACAATAACGTCCTCGCTGATACAGAAAGGCCCAATCCCAAACCACTCCCTCCACCCTACCCCTGAATTCCGTCTGCAGCCACACTCGCAGCTCAACGAGGCTCCCTCCTGTCAGATAGTAAACACAGCAGCAAGCTTTGGGACGGCCTCCCCTCTCTCCGGCAGAAACAGGAAGTGCCGTAACTGTATGTAACAACGGTTTCAAATCAGCATCTCTTTGACAAAAAGTTTAAATTAATAACTCAGATAAAACTCCAAACATCTTTCATTGTGTTTCAAAGCTCTTTTAGTTTTAAACCTGATGTTTATAAGCTTCTTAGTTTTTGCAACGGTCTGTAAATATACACAACTTTATAATAAAATGCACACATTTACCTTTTTCTGTACTAAACACAGGTTTGATCCTAAGTTAAAAACATATGAGGTTATCATGAGGTTGTTAACATCGCAGTTTATCGGTGGATGTTTGCTGGAACTACTTGTAAACAGCGTGTTTCCTGACGGACACACACAGCGTGACTCCGGTCAGATAGAGACCGGTCTCAAATCAGCACCGCTGCAGACTCGCTGTTTGAGGGCTTGAGAGCCCACTCCCCCTCCACACTCGTTGCTTTGGAACAGCCCTCAATATGGCGGACCCTCCGCGTGAACGCGCAAACGGAGGGGTAGGGTGTAGGGTGTAGGGGGTGGTTTGGGAATGGTCCTACGTTTCACTCTCAGTAGCGGCAGCTCGATTCTGCTTGGCTTGAAGGGCGGTCGTGTGATTTAACACAAAAAAAATATATATTAATAAATAAAAAATATTAAAAGATTGGAATCAAAGTACATAGATTGACATCTAAAAAAAAATGTAACTTTAAAAATTCCCCTTTCCCACAAACTTTGCGTGACCCCCCCTCGCGGCCCCGCGGGGGTCGGGGCCCCCACTTTGAAAAACACTGGGCTACACTGTATGGCAGTTAGTCGCTGTGCACAGTGATCTCGACATCAACACATGGCAGTCTTGAATTTATCGAGTGGCGGCCAATCAGAGCCGTCCTTTTAGGGCGAGCCTCCGCCGCGCTCCGCCAATCAGCGCCACGCAACAGGACCCGTGCCTCCAGAGTTGTGCAGCAATGCTTGTCACGTGACGCTGGGAAAAAGGAATGCCAACATGGACCCGTGGCAAGGACGGGATGTGAGCGTGCTACGACAATAACACGACGGAGGAACACAGAAACGCGGAAAATAGAAGAACCCCTTCGACGGTGCGGAACGTTCTCCACCGAGTTACTGCAGTAAATTCACGGTAAGTCGAGCCACATATCCGGGATGCTGCTCGGTTAACAGGAGGAGTATAACTAGATATTTTGAACCGGAGACTCATGGATTCCTATGCGGGCGCATTCAGGCGGTTTGCCATGTTGTCGAGCGCCCTTTCTGGTAACAAATAGTCATCGAGCAGTGTTTTCTGATTTCAATCCTCATGAGTTTAACACTTCCCCTCGACACACTCACACACACACACACACACACACACACTCACACACACTAATGGTCAAGTCAGCGCGGGCCGTGTTTACCCAGCTCTGTGTAAAGTGTGTGAGGCCCTGCTGCAACATGTGCCTGCAATCTGACAGCAGAGCAACACACATCCTGTTGAAGCTAATGGGCATTTCTCACCGTGTGTGTCTGGACTGCAGTTCCACATGTGATATCTGCGGACCTGAAGGTGAACCACTGGAGGCTAACTAACTTAACTTAGAATGTGCATACCTTCTTTGCATTTTTCCATGCAACTCTCCATAATTGTCAATATGTTTTTACCTCTGATACATTTTACAGTTCTATTTATACTAGACCAGTGCTAAAACATGTTTTTAATTATATGGAAGTTAGCGGTTTATATTTGTATTCCTTTAAAAAAGTTAATTATAGTACTTTTCGCGGGAATATTTAATGGGTTTTCTAATTTAAAGTTGGGCCTGACCAAAACATGCCTCAACCTAAAGACACACATGCTTATTTTCAGGTTCATATGATGTATGTTGTGCCCTTACTGTGACATGTTTACATGCTTCAAGCTTCAGAAAGCATTCAGTGCACAATTTTTGCTCATTACAAAGATATACCCTATGTAATACTTGTATGTAGATTATAACACCTAATAATGTAATGATTTCTTGAAGATGTATAACGTGATCGAAAAAGTCCTGTATTGATATTGTAATGACGTTTTTTACTGATAATGTAATACCTAAGTAAATCATCAAAATGAACTGTGGGTGAAAAAAGTTAGAAGACATTTCCATTAAAGAGGCCCTAGTATGCGTCTGGGGGGTTTCCCTCTACTGTAGTGTTGTGTAGGTTTCAGTGCATGTAAATGGTCTGCAGAGGCTACAATCCCAAAGGTCCCTCCCACACACTGGATATGGATCTTGTTGGCATGACGTTGAAGCAGCGACCCTGCTGTAGTTCCTTTAGCATAACGTTAGCATTTTGCTTCTGGCGACTAGATTTATGATAAAAGTAGGGTAGACGCGTGGAGATTATCCGGCTGAACAAAACGTGATCCGTCTCTTCAATGCGTCTCAACCACAGACCTGAGTTCAGCTACTTTCCAGAATCCTATGGAGAAATTGGTCGCATTGCGTTTTTGACGAAGGAACCGGAAGGAGTTTACTTCCGGGTTTTAGGAACTGCAGTTCTCTATCGGACTCCTTTGTTTACTTCCAGAACATAGTGACATAATAATAATAATAATAATAATAATGCATTACATTTTTTTATTAGAGTGCTTTTACAGGTGCTCAAAGCGCTTTACAAGTACACACTACACATATTAGACATGTAAGAGTCATTACTGCGGACATTACCCACAGGAGCAAATGCAGCCTGACGCGGGATTCGAACTGGAGTTCACCAACGTCCCTTGATCTGATGACCAACGCTCTAACCACTGCGCCAAAACCACCCCATCACTATCTAACACTCGCTCTTCTATTGGCTAGCACTCACAATAGGCTAAGAAGCAGGAGATCTCTAAGCGATCAGAGCAGACTGGGCTCTGGTTTCAGACAGAGGGTGAAAAGAGGTGCTGCAGCACAGGCAGTATGAGAAAAGTAAAGAGCTTTTGTGAACATTAAAGCATGGAGACATGTAGAGACACTACATACTGATATACACCTGAACATCAGCAGGAGAGGACTCTTTAAAGTAGAGACACTACATACTGATATACACCTGAACATCAGCAGGAGAGGACTCTTTAAAGTAGAGACACTACATACTGATATACACCTGAACATCAGCAGGAGAGGACTCTTTAAAGTGGAGACGCTACATACTGATATACACCTGAACATCAGCAGGAGAGGACTCTTTAAAGTAGAGACACTACATACTGATATACACCTGAACATCAGCAGGAGAGGACTCTTTAAAGTAGAGACACTACATACTGATATACACCTGAACATCAGCAGGAGAGGACTCTTTAAAGTAGAGACACTACATACTGATATACACCTGAACATTAGCAGGAGAGGACTCTTTAAAGTAGAGACACTACATACTGATATTAGGGCTGCAACAAACGACTAATTTGATAGTCGATTAATGAAACGATTAATCGACTATTCGGACTATTATGCCTTGCACAATTTCTCAAACGCTCTTATTTAGCCATCAACTTTTAGATTTAGCTTGAGGTTGTTTTAGGTTGGTTTTGTGGACGGGGGTACAGAGCTACTAGAAAGACAGTCCAACCCAGTGCATTCCTCCGTCTGGATGTGGAGCACTTTTGCTAAATGTTTAGACACACTGCTCGTGTTACCGCCCTGACATGCTAAACTCTTATTGCACTTTTGGCAATGAGCATCGAGACGGGTAAAGTTTAACCACACCCCGGAGCGCGTTCTCTCCGCCATCTCCACAGTGTGTTGCTGCATGTAGCAGCCGCGTGTGTGTAAACTGCCCCGCCCCCTCCCACACAGACCAGGGAGAGAGATCTCGTCTGATCGAAAATACATCATATATAATGCGATATAATGTTTTTGTTTCAATAATACATGACATATATTTTTTAAATGTCTCCAGTAGCAATAACGTTGTAGCTTAACAGCGCGTAAAACGCACATGATGACGTCACCAACGAATCGACGACTGAATTAGTTGGCAACTAATTTAGTAATCGATTTTAATCGATTAGTTGTTGCACCCCTAACTGATATACACCTGAACATCAGCAGGAGAGGACTCTTTAAAGTGAGACACTACATACTGATATACACCTGAACATCAGCAGGAGAGGACTCTTTAAAGTGTAGACACTACATACTGATATACACCTGAACATCAGCAGGAGAGGACTCTTTAAAGTAGAGACACTACATACTGATATACACCTGAACATCAGCAGGAGAGGACTCTTTAAAGTAGAGACACTACATACTGATATACACCTGAACATCAGCAGGAGAGGACTCTTTAAAGTAGAGACACTACATACTGATATACACCTGAACATCAGCAGGAGAGGACTCTTTAAAGTAGAGACACTACATACTGATATACACCTGAACATCAGCAGGAGAGGACTCTTTAAAGTAGAGACACTACATACTGATATACACCTGAACATCAGCAGGAGAGGACTCTTTAAAGTAGAGACACTACATACTGACATACACCTGAACATCAGCAGGAGAGGACTCTTTAAAGTAGAGACCCTACATACTGATATACACCTGAACATCAGCAGGAGAGGACTCTTTAAAGTAGAGACACTACATACTGACATACACCTGAACATCAGCAGGAGAGGACTCTTTAAAGTAGAGACACTACATACTGACATACACCTGAACATCAGCAGGAGAGGACTCTTTAAAGTAGAGACACTACATACTGATATACACTTGAACATCAGCAGGAGAGGACTCTTTAAAGTAGAGACACTACATACTGATATACACCTGAACATCAGCAGGAGAGGACTCTTTAAAGTAGAGACACTACATACTGATATACACCTGAGCATCAGCAGGAGGACTCTTTAAAGTAGAGACACTACATACTGATATACACCTGAACATCAGCAGGAGAGGACTCTTTAAAGTAGAGACACCACATACTGACATACACCTGAACATCAGCAGGAGAGGACTCTTTAAAGTAGAGACACTACATACTGATATACACCTGAACATCAGCAGGAGAGGACTCTTTAAAGTAGAGACACTACATACTGATATACACCTGAACATCAGCAGGAGAGGACTCTTTAAAGTAGAGACACTACATACTGATATACACCTGAACATCAGCAGGAGAGGACTCTTTAAAGTAGAGACACTACATACTGATATACACCTGAACATCAGCAGGAGAGGACTCTTTAAAGTAGAGACACTACATACTGACATACACCTGAACATCAGCTTAATATGTCTTCTTTAAATCTGGGCTTCGATGTAAATTGCTCGTCATGCACTTTTACTTTCTGCTTGGTTATTAAAAAGTACTCTTGATGTTGCCGTTGCAGGTTTCCGGGATCCTCTTCTGGATCGTGTTTCCTCGACGGCCCCTCCTCTCGTTGGGTCTGGATCAATGGTGTCTCTCAGCAGCAGAACGCTGAGTTTGGAGAATGACCTGTTCAGGGACAGCAGCAGCCTGTTCTCCCTCGGCCTGGCGGACAGCGAGGGGGGCAGCTCGGCCGGGGAGCTGGGGGCGATGCACCGAGGAGAGGAGGAGGAGGAGGAAGAGGAGGAGGAGGAAGACGATGATGAGGACGAGAAGATGAGTCTGCACATCTTTCTAGGAGGTACTGGTCAGCCGATTAGAGATGTCTCGTGTATTGGGGTTAAAGTCCGGGGTCCAAAACTAGCAAGCCACGTGATACGGCCTGGATCCGTGGAATGCTCTGAATACTGGGTTGCAGATTAGAATTCCAGAAGAGGGGTTCGTTTAGGACGAAACACTTAGCTAAAGGATAAGTTAAAAAATAAAGTAGAAAGAAATTGAGGTCAAAGAAAACTATTTCTGCTCTGAAGTCAGCAATGATTGAGAGTCAGCGTGTCCGCCAGGGGGCGTCTGGCCGTCAGTCGACCCCTTAGTCAGCTCGGAGCGGCCTGACCTCGAGCCGAGGGCGTCCACGAAGATCAAGAGTTTTTATCGCATGAAATGACCAAAAAAAAAGGAGGGGCGAAGGAGTCTGGGGGGATTCTTTTCGGAGTGCTGAAGATCGTTTCCCCGACATCGGCGGTGCCAGGAGAACACGAGCACGATTAGGACGCGATGGGGGTGGGCCGGAGCCTCGCAGCGGCGAAACTGAGGCTCCGTGGGAAACCGTGGTAACATGAGGAGCCGAATGATCCGGCTCACTAACGTAAAGAGATGGTATCTACAAGGGCCGGCTCAATTCAAAATGGAAGCTGCTCGGGTGGACGCCCTCTCAGCCCTGGTCTGGCGGAAACACTGGTCGGACCTAAACATTTCAGATGTGTGTATCTCACACCTTAACTCATGAACCTTTGTTATTTTACAACATGTTTCTTAATGTCTTTCCTTTCTGTAAAGCACTTTGATGGCCTTGTGTTGAAAGCTGCCTTGTGTTGAAAGCGGCTAAGTAAACGTGCCTTGTCTTGTCTAGGAGCGGAGGATGGCGATGAGGAGGAACCTGCGAGTCACGAGCCTCAGCTGCCAGATTTCCCTTTCCATCCCTCTTCCCCGTTTTCCCCCACGCTGGAAGACATCGAGGAGTTCTTGAGGGAAAAGATGGAACTTGTCAAAGAGGGTCTTCTTGTCTCAAAAGACGAGGGTCTTCTTCTTATTCCAAAAGAAGAAGCGTCCCCTCTGCCATGCAGTGACTCTCCATCCTCCACTTTGACACCCGAAGCCTCCTCAGACACTTGCCGTGATCAAGGGAAGGTTGCTTCTCATTGCACTTCAAGTTTCCTTAAGAAGGAGGAAGTCAGCGCAGAAGACCACTCCCCTTCTGCTCAACGTAACCCCTCACCTTCCTCCCAAATGCTCCTTGGTGCCCCGTTGGTTCTGCAGCTACAGCCCCTATCTCCAACACCCGCTGGCTCTCCTCCAGGGGCCCAAGGTGGCATCTGGCTCACTCACCTGGTCATGGGCCTCCAGGGTGCAAGAGGACAAAATGTCACCCTGCTGAACCCCACCGCCACCTTGTTGTCTCTAAACAGCGGGGACAACAAGTCAGCTGACCAGAAGTACGTGAGGATCGCCCCGCTGCCCTTCACTATGAGAACTCTAGAGATCAAGGGCCTGACGGGGGTTGGGGGTCAGGGCACTGAGCTGTTGAAGGCCATGACCCCCCGGGTGAGCAGACTGCCGCCCACAGAGAGGGTCCACAAGTGCTCCCACCCCGGCTGCGGGAAGATGTACACCAAGAGCAGCCACCTGAAGGCGCACTTCCGCCGGCATACGGGAGAGAAGCCGTACACGTGCAGCTGGCCCGACTGCGGCTGGAGGTATGGAGCCGGATGAAATCATAATAACAATAATAACAATGCACTTTATTTGTATAAGATAAGACTGTATTTATCCCGAAGGAAATTGTTGTGCCAGTTACAAAAATACAATATACACAGGAAACATAGACGGTCACATAATGAAGTACATATTAACAGTATTTAGTAGCGGAAAAACGTAGCGGCAGATACGTAGTTTCACGTTATTATAGAACATGATTAATAATAATGATATTGCACATGTTGTATCGCAGCGAGTGTTTTGTAATGATATTTATATTGCGCATAGTATTGGTGTGGAAGTTGGAGTTAGAGAGCCTTTCAGCCCAAAGTGCTTCTCAGAACAACAAGGAAACATGACGACAAGATTAAAATAAATAGAGAACAAGATTAAAACATCAACAGTGATCCAGATGAAGTAAGCTGAGAAGAAATTAAAATAGGTTCAAATAAAACAATTAAAAAAATATATAAAATAAAAGCAAAACTGAAAAAAGACAGTCAAACACGGACAATCATTTATCTTTAAACATTTAAAGGCAGTTTGCTGTTCTCAGATCCACGGGGCGGCGGCTCCGTGATGTTTGCTAACGGCTAACGGCTAAGATCAACATCACAAAAATACACCCAAGTTTAGCCATTTTTTATTCCATCGGTTCAAGCAACGGGCGGCGATGTAATGATGCAGGGACGAGGCTTAAAACCCAGAAAGGAGTTCGCATGTTACCACCTCGGGTTCATCTCATTTCAAACCTTTATTCACCCAGGTGTATCCCAGTGAGACCACTGATCTCTCTTTCAAGGGACAAGGAGGGTTCCCTCGTCTCAAAGTCTTTTGCACGTGTTTTTGGTTTGATGCCTGACATGAGATATATGGTGAACAAAAGCTTAATAGACTTTTTGTCCTACGGCAACAAAGGCGTCGGTCAATACCCCGCTCGAGGATATTACCGAAGCTTCTATGCGTCAGTTGCTAACACTACGACGAACATTAGCCGCCATTAGCTTAGCGGTGGTGACATGAAGTCATGTGATCGTTGTGTAGTTCGTTCATAGCTTAACGCTAGCTTTTTACTTCTTCCGATTTCATGTACGCTTCAAAAATCACAAGGGGGTGGAAAGACCGTGGTAATTATTATCTTATTTTAGCGTATTTTATGAAATATACCGAAATCCGCTGAACCAATACGATGCTTCCTTCCAGGTTGGCCTACAAAGAAACGTCATCCATGCACCACTCTATTCTGATGCTCTCATTATGATGGATTACTAAGCCAGGCATATGTATACATGTGTCTTTGATTGTGTATATATAGGTATTAGGGGTGTAACGGATCGCAAACATTTCGGTTCGGTACGTACCTCGGTTTTTAGGTCACGGTTCGGTTCGGCCCGTTTTCGGTACAGCAGAAAAAATGATCACAAAACATAAAATATTTGTTGTTTTTTTTTAATTATTATTAAACTGTGAATAATGTATTCACTCAAATACATACAAAATATAATAAAATAAACATTTAAGGTGCAGCATTTCGATGAACTGAAATAATCTGTATTTGTGCTGTACTAGTCCCTAAGCAGCCAGCTTGACATTAGGACTTGCTTGTCATTGTATTTTCATGTTTGTTTAAAGAAAGATGAACTCGTCCACATTGCTTTCCGAAATGTCAGATCTGCTGGCACTAGCAATGTCTCCTGCTGTGGAGAACACCCTCTAGGGACAGAGGTAGCAGATACAGCCAGGTAGCGCTTTGCTACCATGGGGAGTTGGGTTTGCACTTCAGTAATTTTCTTTTGGTACCGGTGATATTCACGTTCGGGTCATGCCTTTTCAAACGAGTGTGCAAGTTTGATGTGTTGCCAGCCGCGTAACCAATGTTAGTCGAACAATGCCGACAAACAGCTTTGGTTCGTTCCGCCTGTCTTTGTCCGTCATCCTTGTTCGTAACTGCGAAACCAAAATGTTCCCAAACCGGTCTCTCTGTCTGTACACACAAGATTGACAATAAAGTTGACTTTGACAGTTGGCTAATTTGGACTAAAATGTGGTGTGTCTTTTCGTCCCAGTGTTCCTGACTCCGCCTTCCTGCTCTTTTGTCGCCAGGTTTTCCCGATCCGACGAACTTTCCCGCCACCGCCGCTCTCACTCCGGCATCAAGCCGTACGAGTGCTCCCTCTGCGAGAAGAAGTTTGCCCGCAGCGATCACCTGTCCAAACACACCAAGGTCCACCGCAGCTCCAGACCCGGCAGGATCCTCAAGGCCCCCATGTGACGCTCTTTAGCCTACACACCCCGGAGGAGGGGGTCCGGGTCGCCCTCAGGATATTTCTGGTGCTTCACAAGCAGAACTTTTAAAAGAACTGTGAGAGCTGGACGCTGTTTCTTCCCCTCCTCCCATTTGGCTTCCCCCCTTGCTGTTTAAACGTCACTGTTCCTTCTGAGCATCTGACTCTCCTCAGGAAGCCCCCATCTGGAAGTGGATTTCCTGGCACACAATGCGAAACACCGAACAGGAGACCGTTTTCACAGGGGCCCCTCTTGCAAACCACTCAAGCTAACCTGCTATCTGCTGTTCAAGAAGCAACAGGAGTGTCTGTGAGTCTATAATCCTCTTTTTACTTCCTCGAAGCCAAACTTCAGGGCCCATGAATTAAGCTTCAATTTTGATACGCTGTTGAAAGGACATTTTAATGTTCATGTGTCTCATCATACGACACGTGGCGGTGGCAGAGCGTGACGGCCATCCCATGAGGGTGCCATTCTGCTCTCCCCTAAGTGCTTTCCCGCTGAATGGACTCTTGATATTAGGAGACAACGCGGAGACATCGTCAGACTTACATTTTGGCCAAACTGAGAAAACTTCCGATGTTGAACGCATCCCACCCTGGCCTTCGTTGCACTTGTCCAATCATAATCCACGTCGTTTGACCCCGTATGCCTTTTCTCTCAGCCCCGGTTCACTCTGATCTCTAACGATGCCTTTGTACATATCACAAGACCACCTCACTCGATCCTACTGTTATCACACGACTGCTCTTATTTGACTGATTGGGACCGGGGAAGTTGACAAACCAGAACACCCTGTTCTGGCCCAGCTTGAGCATGAAAGCGACACCCACGACAGTTTTTAAGCTCTTTTGTTCTGGGAAATCCCCTTGCTACCTTTGTGCAGCCGACTTCTGTCTGGCCAATCACAGCTACGGCTACTACTGTTATGTTTGGGCTCAACGGTGCAAAAGTGAGGCGAAACAGTTCCATGTATGTTGGTTATAGTAGCAAGAGAATCTAATAGTTTAAACAGCTGGATAGGCAGCTAACTTAATCATCTGTATTAGCATACTCATAAACATGTGTACCGTAAAGGACAAAGATAACATGTACAGCTTGTAGCCTTTATATTTAGATGTGTGTTTTTTTTAATCGATGAGGATTTTTCAATCAGTGCATTAAGCTATTCAAATGTGTTTTCCGGAGAGGGGGCTTTTGGTATTTGTGTGTGAGTTTGATTGTAGCGTGATCAATCTGTGGAATGTCAGACTGATTGCGGTCTGGGATTCGGAGTCCCATTCACACAGCATTTAAGCTGAGTCTCAAGTGCACTTGTGTTCGTGGACAGTGAGAGAAACAGTCGTTGTGCTCTTATGGCGGTTTCATAACACGTATACCTTTGGAACGGTAAAATGCCAAAAAAAGATTATAAATATTTTCTACGGAACTGTGCAAATCAGTCACTATTATCATGTGTTCTTTAAAACGCGTCGATGCTTGTAAAGCTATGAGCTCCACATGAAGAGACTGGATTCATCACGCTTCACAGAACTGACCCGTCTCTGTCGAAGCAGCACTCACCGCTACAACATGTAGGCTAACCTAACTTTCATTTCTACCGTCTTTTGGATCAACTCAAAAGCAGAGCACTACCTGCGTGTAGCGGTGTACATTTACACTTCCTCCATATCTCTGCACTCCTGTTTGATAAGCAAGCCATGCTTAGTAAGGCAGGAACCCATCGAAGGCAGACGGACGTGTTTATCTGTCTGAACCGATGCTGTCTTTGTGTCTGAGCCTCCCCAGGCAGCTTCTACTGACCTACATCCAGACCCGTGTTCCCTAATCATCATCCAATGCTCTCTCTATCGCTACGTCAGTCTCTCTGTCTCCCTTCTCTCTGTCATGCCTGTTTATCTGGTTCAACACAGGCTTTATTTTAATTTTATTTTGGAATACCAGATATGCTATTTTCCTATTTGCAAAAATAAAAAAGCAAAAAATGAAATATTTCCCTTTGTTGTTATTTCAAGGCTTTTATTGTCGTCCGAGCATCGCTGCAGTGTGTGTCGGTGAACATCTCAGGTCACAGGCCTAACAGTAGAACAATCTAATCCACTTTATTTGTATAGCACAGTTTAAAAACAGAGGGTTTGCCAAAGTGCTTCACAATGAACATAACATTATAATAAAATATAATATTACACGAATAGATAAAAAAAGCACACATAAGAATAAATACAAGGCACATAAAGGCTGTGGACAGGCAGTGAAAGCATACACACACAGGTATGACTCAGCTCAGACTGACTGTAAGCGAGGGGAAATATGTGGGTTTTTAGGCGGGACTTAAAAGCTTCAAGAGTGGGCGACAATTCAACATGAGGAGGCAGGTCGTTCCAGAGCCTGGGGGCTACCGATGAGAACGCGCGGTCTCCCCTGGTCTTTCTCTTTGTTTTTGGGACTACACGCAGCAGCTGATCAGCCGACCTCAAAGCCCTAAACCAGGGGTGTCAAACTCAAGGCCCGGGGGCCAAATCTGACCCGCCACCTCATTATATGTGGCCCACAAGTGCTTGCAAAGAATATAATACGTTTATTATAAGGTTAATAAACTACCTGTCCCACAATGCATCTCATTTTGTGAGATGCGCACTGAAGAGACTTGAAACAATTACTTTCAATTATTTGCCCTAGACTCAGACGTAGTTAAGTTATTATTACCCTATCAGATAATAATCCAATGCAGAGAAAATATTGTTAAATAATACATTATATTATATATATTTATCTATGTATATTTATATAGTCTTAAAGTTACCACCGGCCCTTTGAGTGCAACCATAATTCTAATGTGGCCCGCGATGAAATTGAGTTTGACACCCCTGCCCTAAACCAACCAAACAAACGTGTCAGAATCGATATACTGCTGCCTGCTGTGGCTTGAAACCACGTTGAAGAGGACACATGGACCGATCCTAACTCTTACATGTGTGTGTTGAACTAAACAAGATGATAGGAGCTGAGGTTAACTGAAGAATCAAGTGACTCGAGCGTCTTCTTTCACATTACACACAATGAGCCTCATTATTTATGTTCGTATCCACAATGTGTTTCTTTGTAACTTTTGATTCCAGGGATTAACCAATGTTTTTTTGAAGAGAACGAGGATCGAAAAACATCTGCAAATAGTTTATCATGCTGCTTTTTGATTTAAAGGCACAATATCATTCTGTATTCCATTGCTGGGATGTGCCAGAGTATTTGCACATGGCACAACACCTGGCTTCACATATTGCTTTCTATTATAAATGATATCCTGATTGATGATATGATGATATATAAGCGAAGGTTTAGTAAATGTTAATTGTGCCGTTTCTTTGGGAGTTTAAGATAAGATCAAATATTGATCCCAAGTTGGGAAATGTTTGTGTTGCAGCAGCATAAAAAGACATGGCATTGTCAAATAAAATTAAAAGACTAGAAATAGACATTTTAAAATGTCAACATCTCAATAGCAATAACATATAGGCCGTCCTGCTCAAGGTTATAATGTTAATTACAAATGCACAGTGACAAAATATAAAGCAACATATGATATACATAAGTATGTGAGTAATGGAATATCAAATATAAGATTGGATATAAATATGAAATGTACACGATTTAGAGTCCAGTTGTCAAAGAGCAGATAGTGCAACAAGTCCTCCAACTCATACGACCAAATAGGTCAATGCGGTGTTTGATGGGGAGCCAGTGGAGGTCATGGAGGATAGGGGTGATGTGGTCGGAGCGTCGGGTGGAGGTGAGCAATCGGCAGGCCCGGCTCCAGGATGAAATTACTGAGGGGGCTGTTAACAAATCCGAGGGGGCGATTTTTAAAAATACTGGAAATGTAATGAATTGACACACCGAGCTTTTTTCCTTCTCACTGCTCTACAATCTCTTTGCTTCTTCATTTTTATTCTGGATTTACCCCTCTCGTGTTCTTTTCCTCTGATCTTTAATAATAGATAGTACGTTATTAGATGCCTGCACTTTGGTTAACAGACTAACATTGATTTCCTCAATTTATAAATGGACAGGCTCTGTAATTATACCATAACCTTTTCTCCTCTATCCCTTAACTCGTCTTCCTATACAGATTTACTTACCTCTAGTCAGGATTAAAGAAACATTAATCTGTTGATTTTTTATTTTCAGGATTGAATGTTCAAATCAAGGCCTAAAACCTGGCATTTCATAAGAAAGTGACTCATGTATAAACCAAATGTAATATTGGATAAAACACTACACCAAATGGACAGACACAGATTAAAAATAAAAATAAAGTCCCCTGGTTTGTCTCTAGAGTCTAACTGCCATGAGAAAAATCAAATCAATGTTCCAAAATCCGTCACTAGATGTCGCTCATTGTACCAATACGGTTGATATAATACATAACATATTATCATTCTAGTAAAAGGGCTCGCTTTGGCAAAATCCTGATCCATACAGGCAGCCCTAAATAATAACAAGTGACCATCATGTGTGGTGCTATCTGTAGTTGTCTGTCTTATTTTTTGTTGATGTCATATTGTTTTCACAAGAAGAAGAAATACGCTAACGCTACAAACAGGCACAACACTGTTACTTAGTGTTTACTGACATATAACATTTGATTTAACCTTGCTCTATTTTTTTTTAATGCACGTTCAAAAACGGGAACATTTTTGGGAGTTTCAACCGGGTACCGGCCACCGAAAACGGGGACTCTCCCCCGAAAACGGGGACGTTTTGGTCACCCATCCGACTGTGTTTACAGCTAGCACACACGCTAACATTGAGACTACAAGCTCACTTGGGGTCAGTGGCGGCGCCAGGGTATGGCTGGGGTAGGCTACAGCCATACCAATAAATGGCTTAGCCCCACCTTAGCCCCACCATGAACAATGATGTTAAAGTAAACAAATTAAATTAAATAATAAGCAAAATGCTAAATGTTGAGAACACGGCTTGCGAAAATATACGGGTCGTGTCCACAACACACAAATTGATCCTGCTGTAACAATAAGTGCGCGTTACTGATGCAATATGGTTGAGACCATTCTGGGTTATGCTAGAGGGGTGCAAGGAATAGTCTAAGTAGTGGGGGAGTTGTATACACTAAAGGTGTGGAAATTCTCTGGCGTTATAATATCAGCGCAGCCTTGGTCGGATCAAAATGCCTCTGAAATGCAATTTGAATAGAGTCAGACCTACAGCCAATCAGAGCAACGAAACGTTGGGTCTGCGTCATGCATTACTGATTGAGATCAGTATCCCCATTGGATCTTCAACGTGTACTAACATACGTTCACAGTGATCCCTTTTTATTTACTACAAGACAAATGTGCCGTTTTATTTCATACAGTTCCATTTTGATTGAGTATATAATAATCTAAACCTCGCGCGTGGCGTTTCACTGTCAAGGGGGGCGTGTATGATTACAAATACTGACTTGAGCCCCACCACTGTATGGGTTAGCCCTACCATAGATTACCCACCAAAAATACTCTGGCGCCGCCACTGCTTGGGGTTGAGGCTTTTTTACACGTTGCTTGACTGCCTGCCCACATATCTGATCTAAACATAGTAATGTGTATTGGGGGAAATAATTATTTAAAGTTATTTGAATAATTGTGACATTTATTGTACTTTTTGATGGATGAATGATGCTCAAAGTGAGGGGGCAAAGAATACAACTGAGGGGGCATTGCCCCCTTTTGCCCCCTCGTGGTGCCGGGCCTGGCAAGCGGGCAGCTGAGTTTTGGACATATTGAAATATATAGAAATGACACCAATCTGAATGTCCTGCAGCGCTGAATGATAGCAGGGATTACAGCACACAGCAGGTGGCAGGATAACCACTCAGTGCGTCTCTGAATGAAAACATCCTGCAGGCAGGTTTTTAAACTGTAATCACTTTCTATACTGATCTGACTACTGCACTATGGTATATCTTTAAGAGAACTGTTTTCCCTTACAGGGCCATACATACAGTGTAATCAGATTACTGTCTTCTCTGTAAACTGTACTCTTCTAATACTTTAAGTGTGAATCTATACTGCCTGAATCTGCTCTATGGTTTCCACTTTCTTTGGTTCATTTGTTCTTTTTTATTCAGCAGTGAACCTATATGTTCATAAAATAGTGTGTGTGAGCTCAACTGTGTGTGTTAAACTAAAACGGAGCATGTTCTGTCGGCTCGGATTTTATTTCTGCTTTTTTACACTGTAGTATGTGCTGCTGTGTTTCATAGGTGTGTAGGCTACTGCCTGAATATGCTAAATGAAAGACAGGTTTTCCTATCAATGAAATCCTTTTTTATCCTAAATATCTTTCTTTCTACTTTTCTACAGTCACATTGTTCTATTGTCTTACATTAGATATTGAGGTAATCCAAAAATAACAGAAAGTAATCAGGTTACTTTTATATTTTGATACTCAGATTAGGTTACTGATTGCATTGGTAAGTAATTGCGATTTTTTAAGTAACCCTCCTAACCCTTTGTATAACTCAAGCTTGAATGCCTCGCGCTCTCCAGTCGTGTTTGGCTGCCGTTCCTAATCTGGGACGATGCAGTCTCTCATCTGATTTGTCCCGTGTTGGTTTGAATTACAAACTGTAGCCGAGGCAGGACGGAGGGAACAAGGGAGTTTCCTTTTAGAAATGGAACGAGGCCCCAGGCTGTAACACGATAACGGTAGCTGACGACTGTTGTGCCAAGAGGTTACTATAGGTCACAGACTACTGTAATGAGCTTAGAGAGTGACTGTTCTGCCTGTAAAAATATACATATTAAAGCTGCATGTTAAAGCTGATAACATGCTTCCGTTTTATTGGATAGTTTGAAACTTATTTTGAAAATGTATAAGAAGTGTTTCCCTCCCTACTTTCTTCCTTTTGTTCCCCCTTCCTTCCTTCCTCTGTCTGTCCTTGTAGGAATCTAAACTGCTTCCAACTGCACTAAGACATGTTTTTTGTTTGTTAATAATTGATTTAATGACTGTGTGTAATATAATATGTTTTTTGATCCGACCAAATATTCTAAGAGAACAAATAAACCTACAAAACAATCCCACTTTTCGTCAGATCTCACATTTGGCCCTAATCGTCTCCATTGAATCGTATGGATCTTATATTTATCCCTCCTATTGTCTTCACCCCTTACTTTGGTTATCACGGTCTTGTTTTAACTGCTATTACATCAACACAAAAACCATTAATCATCACCACATGTAATTTAACACCCTTTCAAACTGTACATATCGTATCAGAGTACTGGTGTACATGAAACACTGCAGTACATATACAAAGAACAGACACTGAACATGCATTGCGTGTGCCAGGTGTGATCCATGTGGGGGAGGGGCACATAAGAGCGGGACATGTGTCAAATTGTGTGTGTGTGTGTGTGTGTGTCACATGGGTCCGGGGGGATTGGGCACATAAGAGCGGGACATGTGTCAAATTGTGTGTGTGTGTGTGTGTGTGTGTGTGTGTGTGTGTGTGTGTGTGTGTGTGTGTGTCACATGGGGCCGGGGGGATTGAGCACATAAGGCGGGAAATATGTCAAATTGTGTGTGTGTGTGTGTCACATGGGGCCGTGGGGATTGGGCACATAAGAGTGGGAAATGTGTCAAATTGTGTGTGTGTGTGTGTGTGTGTGTCACATGGGGGGATTGGGCACACAAGGGGACACACACACATCTAGAGTGTGTGTTTGTTTGTTTGTGTGTGTGTGTTTTATTCAGATAAAACACACACCAGATCCGGATGGTTACTAATTCCTTTTCTTTATGGCGGTCATGTTTGACCGGGAACACCATGGTGTCACAAAGTTGACTAAATCATCCAAAATGCAATGAAAGTGGTGATCAGCAATTTCACATGTTCAAATGTCTGCTGTGAAGGATATCATGAAGCCTGAATGCAGTCGAATGTAAAACTAAAAAGTTATGATTGATGAAAGCAGTAGACCGGTCAGATTTGACCCGAAGACAACAGGAGGGTTCAACTCATCAAAACCTCTTGGAAATAAGATTAGTAACATATACATGTGTACAATAAAGACTTATACCTGTTGAGGGCTGGTTGATGATATTGTGATGCTGCTTTAATATGCTGCCTTCGTCTCTCCAGTGAGGTTTATCATTTAAAATAATTGCGAAGCTCTGCTGTACATGTTTCTTGTGCATATTTTTGTGTGGGTATTCTTATTGTACTTTATTGTATTCTGTATGACTTGATTTTTGCAAAACGTAAGCAAATTCCTTGTATGGTTAGACTTTGCCATACATAGATAGTCTGAGTCCCTCACCCTGTTCCAGTCCCGCCTCAAAACCCACCTCTTCAACTCTGTATCCATAAGCCCCTCAATCAACTTCCTCCTGACTGCTTTTCTGTTTTGTTTCTTTTTGGCTTTGTCTTTGTTTTGTTTGTCTACCCTCCCTCCCAAATGTACAGCGTCTTTGGGTTCAAGAAAAGCGCTATAGAAATAAAATATATTATTATTATTATAGATGTCTAAATGAGCTGCTCAAAAGAACTGTTATGTATACAATACAACATGTGCATAATAATCTGTATCATATTCAGCCATTTTTGCAGTCAAATCAATTTATCTTGCACTAAAATACATGTGCCGTCTCAGTTTGCATTTAAGAAATGTTGAAATACTTCAGTTCTAGTATCATAAGTCGGATCATAAGTCTAAAGTGCTGCAGCTGTTCCTCTTTTCCCTCCAGATGTTGGAGGTTATCCAGACAATAACTGAACAGCTCCTCCCTGTGGACAAATCTGCAACTCAATACATAAGCACGAGGGAGTTTGTGAGTCAATGAGTTGCAAGGCAATCACGTTTTAAATTATTTTCATCAAATATAGAAAAAGAGATTCGCCCTATGTGTGTGATTGACCCGGCTTCTTGTCAAATAGCCACTGAGGTAAGCTGGGATCATTAAGACAGTGAGGAATAAACCGCTCAGGCATTACACCGCATGCCCATAACACGTTGTTGCTTTCATTCATTTAATAATTTACTTATTAACAGGTGGCTCCACTATTTACCACATGGCTCTGCTTCTAAACCACGCTGAAATGAACACGTTTCCATTTGTAATGCTTCATATCACAACATTTAACATTCATCTTGTGTTACCGCAAGTAGCGAGACTATGCCACGTTAATATTTAGGAATACGATTTTTTTTTAAATGTTGTAATAATGAGTTTTTCAGTCCTAAAGATTCATAAAAGTCATATTCATACAAAACAATGTTAGTGACACAACGCACCTACATTTGTGTGTAGTACGTGTGTAACTGTGTGGTAAAGTAACTACAAAATGATGAACACTGCGGAGAGAGGAAGTGATCTCAGGGTGCGTTCAATGACACATGTTGTGTAGTGGGACCGGAGTGGGAAGCATCGGAATGTTGCCGCACGATCAAACAGGTGGTATTTACTTTTCACACACTGCTGAACAAACATGCAATACATATTAGCAGAGATGGGAGAAGTACTCAGTTATTGTGCTTGAGTAAAAGTAGAAGTACCAGAGTGTAGGAATACTCTGTTACAAGTAAAAGTCCTGCATTCAAAACGTTCCTCAAGTAAAAGTAGACAAGTATTATCATCAAAATATAGTTAAGTAGCGACAGTAAAAGTAGTCGTTGTGCAGATTGGTCCATTTCAGAATAATATATATGATGTGTTTTATAATGATTGATCATGAAAGTGTTCTCAAAGCTGGTGGAGGTGCAGCTAGTCTGAAGTACTTTGTAGACTGCAGGGTAGCTTGTGGATTTACTCCAGGTGGAACTAAAGTCTGATTCAACACTTGATTAGATTTACCATCATTGATCCAGATCTGTGAAGGAACTAAAGGTATAACATACATGTAGTGGAGTAAAAGTACACCATTTACCTCTGAATTGTAGTGGAGTAGAAGTACACAGTATCTCAAAGTTATACTTAAGTACAGTACTTGAGTACATCTACTTAGTTACTTTTCACCTCTGCCAATATCACAAAACAAGTTTGTGTCAGTGAGATTTACAGAATAACAAACATATGACATATTATTACATATAGTTAAAATGACAAGAACATACATAACAACAATTACATTAACTTAATAGGGTTAAGGTTCAATTAATTAAAGCCACCTGTGTTATGCAAGATTATTGAACAGGAGCAAACACACTCAAAGGCGACATATATCGAGTGTGAAATGAACGAGGGTCAATTAATACATGAAAAATGAAGGTTATATCTTATATGAAATCAAATTAGATATTCTTTTAGCATATGTATATTATATGTATTTGTTACTAAGCTCACATATTTCAAAGTGACACATTGCATCTCAAAGAAAGTATTTGCTGCATTATTCAATATTAAAAAGCAACAGCTATGGTGCGTCTCTAAGCAAACATCTCGATAGTGAAATATACGAGGGTCAGTGAATGCAGCATTATTTCCTGTTCTCAGGATATATCGTCAGTTGAAGCCGAAAGGGGGAGTTCAATGTATTTCATGTCAAGGTATTTCCTTGACATTCAGTGTAATGTTCATTTCTTGAGCCGTGGCACAATAGAGAGCTTCTTCAGCATGTTTTGGCAATATTTCGACGCGGCTCGACGACTCGGGAATTCAGCGAGCGAGGTAAATGTTAGCACACAAGCTAATGCGGAGCTAGCCAGCAGCTAACTTACTGCAAACTAACAACCGCACGTTAATTTGTGTGTGTCTTTATTATACACACATGCTTAACCCAAGGGGAGGATTTTCAGACGCACACTGGGACTTTACACTGTAGGTGAATGGCTGGAAGTGTGTGTTGACGGTAACGAAAGTAACGCATTTCATCAACAAGTGGTCTTTTATTTTGCAGTGTGTGTGTGTGTGTGTGTGTGTGTGTGTGTGTGTGTGTGTGTGTGTGTGTGATCCATTACTCGGTTTGACATCCGAGTAATGGATTACATGTAACTGGATTAAGTAAGCAGGATACATAAATACTGTTACTGTATTCCCGTACAGTTACAGTAAAGACTAAAAGCGTATGCTACGGGGGCTGACAGGTCCAAACGCGCTGCAACGACCCGACACTTACATAAGAGGCTTCCGAAACGATGCATTTATAGAAATGTGCCAAAACACATCCAAATAGAGACACATCTTCAGCAACTAGACGAGTAGCATGTCCAGTGTTTTTACTAAAAGTGCTGCACAGAGGAACATAATAATAAAGTTATAACACATGCATAACAACCCCATGTTTTGTTATCTCTTATTCGCTGGTTTATCTCCGCTTCGCTGTCAGGTGTTACATAACGTGCATCATCGTTAATCTTTTAGTTATTTATTTATTTTTGCATTGCATGTCTTGCAACCAATATCTTGTTATCATTTATTGAAATGGCACAACCTTCCCAATATGTTGTACATTTGCACACAAGGTACCTCTGAGTATCTTCACAGCTTTCCACTTCAACAACACTGCATACTTTTGATTTGAGTTCCTTATTCCGAGTACTTTTCTAAAAGTAAACTGTACGTCGTTTTTTGGAACTTCCAGATTTCATGTTAATCATTTTCTATATCTTTACGCATAATCGTTTTTATAGAAGAATCAGAATGGAGTTTGTAGGTAGGCATGTAGTGGTAGTGTAAGTACTCTTACAAAAACACAGAAAGAAGAATACGTAGCAAAAAATAGTATGTTTATTTTTTTAAATGAAGGCAATATTTACACAAAATATAATGATGTGGGATGCATTCCTCCTCCCACCATGTTGCGCTTTTCTGCACGAACTACCAATGGTCTTTGTATTGTTTTGCTCGTGGTACTCGTTGTACTGGTAGCAACAAGTTAAGGCACAGGCAGGACAGTCCTTCCCTGTTATCCCTGCAGCAGTTTTGTGTGTGTGTGTGTGTGTGTGTGTGTGTGTGTGTGTGTGTGTGTGTGTGTGTGTGTGTGTGTGTGTGTGTGTGTGTGTGTGTGTGTGTGTGTGTGTGTGTGTGTGTGTGTGTGTGTGTGGTGTGTGTGTGTGTGTGTGTGTGTGTGTGTGTGTGTGTGTGTGTGTGTGTGTGTGTGTGTGTGTGTGTGTGTGTGTGTGTGTGTGTGTGTGGTGTGTGTGTGTGTGTGTGTGTGTGTGTGTGTGTGTGTGTGTGTGTGTGTGTGTGTGTGTGTGTGTGTGTGTGTGTGTGTGTGTGTGTGTGTGTGTGTGTGTGTGTGTGTGTGTGTGTGTGTGTGTGTGTGTGTGTGTGTGTGTGTGTGTGTGTGTGTGTGTGTGTGTGTGTGTGTGTGTGTGTGTGTGTGTGTGTGTGTGTGTGTGTGCGCCCCAGCAGGTCGGATGAGTCTCGGGGAGATTTACTGGCCTACGTAAGAAGCTTAAATAGTCACACACACACGAGCAGATATTGACAGAGAGAGTATATATCCAGGCTGTAACATGGAGTGGACAAAACATGAAACTGCCGATTTAGGGATTAATGTCACATATCTGCTAGGGTTTGACATATATATAGATATTATATCATATTGTGGGGTAAGATATTGTCACAGTCTTCTCCAAGTTTAAACTGTGTTTTTCCAAACCTACCAGAGTGATCTAGCTGTTTGATCATTTCCTTGTACCAACTGTGTCGTTATATTCACATACATGATTATTATTCATCAAGAAAATCAGTAATAGTCAACGCTACAATGACGTTGCATTATCGATACCGAGATATTTGTTACTGGATTTGAAGTTCGTGACTTCTTGATGGCTCTTTCCAGGCAATATGAGACACTTTCAGCAGGAATGTATCGTACAAAAACCTGGGCTTGCATCGCATGTGAACATATCGGAAAGAATGGGCTCAGATCTAACAGATGAAATGCATTTGCTCATGGATGAGAGGACGCTGATTTGGTCCCATCAACACATGAAGTAGAGTTGCTTGTCTTGTCAATCTCAAATGTGTTCAATAATTGTCATTTGGTCCTCTCATGAGAACATTTGTCATGTGGGCGGCGGCCAATCATAGATGACCTTTGCTGGCGTTTGAGGGCCGTGGCGAGTAATGTCCAAGCTGCAAACATCACAGTGCAATTCTCTGGTACGTAGTATTAGGGATGCACGATATCGGTTTTTTGAAACCGATACGATAACTTCCTGCTTCTCAAGACCGATAATAATATAATATATATATATTTGTGCTGTCAAAATGATCGCGTTAACGGCGGTAATTACTTTTTTGAATGAATTGCGTTCAAATATTTAACGCATTTAACGCATGTGTAGAATGGCCCGCCCCATACGTGCCACCAGTGGCAGCGCCAGGGTACGGCTGGGGTAGGCTACACCCATACCAAGAAATGGCTTAGCCCCACCATGAAGAATGATGTTAAAGTAAGCTAAAACAAAGTCCGCCAACTCGCGCGGAGTAAAGTGCACAGACAGCAGTTAGTCAGATTGATTTCAGTAGCCACGGTTTTGAAAACTTTTGTCACGAAGTGATCGTCTTCTCGATAGAACATCTTTGATAACGGCGGGGTGTTGTTGCAGGAAGTCCCGATGGAGAATACTTTTGCTGCAGTACAGGGGTGCATAACTGGTACGCAGGTTATGTGCGTAATCTGAAATGCGTACCGTCACTTGTGTCACACAGCGCATTTGCGTACCGACGTACTTGTGAAGCTTTTCCAGAAGGCGGTTAGATCACCGGACGACAGAGTCGGTCTCCGTGTGCACAGACAGGGAGCTGTTAACGTCGGTCTGAACAACGCAACTGTGCCAAAACTACGCCAACCGGCTGCGGAGGGAGACTCCCCCCTTCACTGGACAACTGCTCTCAGCTGATCACAACGTTCACGCTCTGTGGTCACGAAGTACTCCACTAGCCCCCCCCCTCTGTCGACTTTCCTGAAGTACTCCCCCGTTGATAGAAATCAACACGTAATGAATTCAGACCCCACGGTTTGATGATTGATAGGTGTGTGGGCTGTCTTTCATTTTGACACGCAGAAAACTGTTATAATAAACATACATACTGTATGTTAAATGGATATATCCGCCTTCTTTCATTTATCTGTCCATTCCCAACAATATACATAAATAAATGGCATATTTTGGACATAGTTCGAATGATGATTAATCTGATTAATTCATTTTTAAGCTGTGATTAATCTGATGTACCTGTAGTTTTTGAACACCTGGTGGTAAAAAAAGCCTAGTAGTGAGCAAATGACATGAGCATTACTACTATGAACAAAGCGAACCCTGGGGTCGTCTCTGGCAAACCTCTTGCCTTTCTCAAAAGCCTCGTGGAGAGGTCAAAGCCCCGGTGCCTCTGCAGCTGGCTTTGGATTCCCCGCTAGTTTAGCAGCGCAGGCGTCTTCGTACGCTTTGAACACACCATCGTAGCCATGGCGATGTTTCAGGCGACTGATCAGGTTGGAAGTATTATAGCTCGTTGCCTTCTCCCCTCCTCGTGGAACTTCTGCATCTGTTAATACAAATAGCAAGCGAACTATCTCACTCTGAAACTTTGAAGTAGTCCCATACTACCGACGACATGTTTGTTTACTGTCCTGGCTTCACGGCCGCACGACATTTACGTCACAGCCAGGCACGAGTTAGGGAGCGCTGGATGTGTGAAGAACTCCCCTCTTCCTAAACCACTAACACCACAGTACTGGCAACACGGGAGGAGCCGAGTGAAAAACAAGCGTCCCCTCGTCCCAATCCCACCCCACACCACAGGATCTCTTTCTTTCTTTACCCAAAACATATATTGTATATTATCGGGGCTATTAATACTTTTATCGGGTAGACAATAATTTAAAACATGATAAAATACACAATAACTAGAAACGTATAGAAACACATTCAAATGTCAAAATGATCATAATCGAGGAACCACCAGACCATCCTCCGGTGAAATCCTCAGACACTAGCCCCGCCCCCTTACTGTGTATCGCTCACTGATTGGACGATGCGGCGCATGCACTGATCTGGCTGCTGTCAGACGATCAGCTGTGCGGCGTCATCACTAACGGACGCCGTGACGCTCCGGAGGAAACGACGTCCCATTGCTCTTAAAACTCATTTCCCTGCTTCTCGTGGTTTCCTCGCGTCTCTCCGCGCTTCCCTGGTGGGAGGGACTAGTCGCAGGGAAACGACGCAAGTGAAGGACGCAAGGAATCCATTTAACCAAAGTGAGATGCAGCCTAAGTCTTTGTCTTTTCTTTCAGTAACTGTCTGTTCTTAGCTCATCAGGTATGTACGGAAGAGGATTAGTGCCACATGAATATTTTTTTTGTGAGGATTTTAAAAAATATTTTGTTTTTTTGTTCTGGGAAAAAAGTCAGAATTCTGACTGCTTTTTTAATTATTGGTTGATCCACAAGATGTGAAATATAGAAACGGAACAAATATCTGCCTGTAATGTGCCAGTGCAATAACAATTATTAAAATATCCAAAAATAAAAGATAGGTTTTGTTGCACACAACGATGCCTGCAAAACAGATGTTGAGACATAATACAACTTACCTTCAGAATGTCTTTCAGTATCAAAGCAATACTTGCAATCTTAGTAAAAAGCAAACAATTGTAATCATAACTTCTCATAACTAAGATAACTGGTAGAAGACTAGTTCAGTCTGTTTATATGCACATCTGAGAGTTGTGTGTGTGTGTGTGTGTGTGCTTGTGTGTATAGGGAAAGTGTGTATGTGTATCTACTTGTTTAGAAGAACCACCCAGTCCACCACTTGAAACTTTAACAAGACATTTGGAATCAAGGCAATGTGACACCTGAGGAAACATTTGATCATAAAACATTTTAAGCATTATTTTAAGATTATGTCTTAATTACTTTTTACACTAGTATAAAATAGGTTCTAAATAAACAAGTATGCTTTGAACAAGGCACTTGCTTTGCAACTTTATATTCCAGTCAATGGTCAGATAAGGGGTTAGCTCCACATTCATGCTTTTACACAAGTTATTCACCTGGGTAAGTGGCATATCATTTTACAATTTACACAAAAAGTTAGAGGGAGCAAACAGTACATTGCATTTTACAACTGTCTGTTTCCATATACGAACAATGAAGCATGCAACTGTTCTTGTTTGAATCCTTAAACATCTTAGCAGTATTACATGAACAAATTACATTTCTGTCAAGTCAGGTTTGTGTTCTGCAACTGGAGAATATGTAATGTAGTCAATATGCAAGTTTGTTGTAGTTTGTGAACACACCACCAGAAAAAGTCAAAATCAGAGTCAAATTCTGACTTTTTTCTCCCAAAAAAATTATTTTTTTTGTTCTGAGATTAAAGTCACAATTCTGACTTTTTTCCCAGAACAATTTTTTTTTAAATCCTCCCAAAAAAAATACTCATGTGGCCCTAATCCTCTTCCGTAGGTATGCATTTGTACTGATCCTTCAGTCTTATTAAAGTCCTATTGCCTTCAGGAACAGCTACGAAGTTCACTCACTTTAAAGGTGGGGTAGGTAAGTTTGAGAAACCGGCTCGAGATACACTTGTTGTTATATTCCATGGAATGCTCTCAACGTCCCGATAGCAATGAATATCTGAAGTGCTTTGACAACAAATCCATAACAAAAAATCTGTGGAAGCTGTGGCGCTGTAAAAAGCACGACCAATCATCTGAGCCGGCTAAAGTAACTGGATGGCCTACCTGCCTGCCAGCCTTCCATCGGGGCACAAACTGATCTCGTGCCCTCATTGGTCACGTGCGCGTTCGTGTGTGTTGGAGGAGGGGCTCTGTGAGGAAGTGGCAGATTTTCTCCGGTTGTGTATTTTCAAATTCTAGCGCAGTCGAACTGGTTTCTCCAAAATGACCGACCCCAACTTCAAGGCCTCTGTAAGAAGTCTTGATGCTCTGCACTCTGTGTGAGTCACTGATATCTAGATGTCGGTAACATTGAGTATTGCAAACTATAACGTAAAGTTAGTAGTGAATTTCTCATCGGATTCCTTCCTAGGCGTGTTTCCACATTCTTTTACAGGATACGTTTTTGTGAAAGCAGCTTTATGTTCGAAAAAGTGACGCCATGATGTAGCCATTATTCAACTATGATTGTTTTCGTTTGAGTGACATGCATAAACCCTGTCATAAGGAAAGCACAGATTTCTTTTTGAATTATGTATACTAAGCATGGATCAACGTGTAGCATAGTCTAGCCGCTGCAACCCAACAGAAGTGACTGCAAATTTCGGGGGGAGAGTTCCAGAGGGTGGGGGATGCCACACTGAAGGCTCTGTCACCAACAGTCCGCAAATAACTCTGTTACCTCTCATCATTATGTTTGTATAATGTAGTTAGCTCCGTGTGTTGCTGCTAGCATACATAACACCTGACGTGGAAACGTTACTCGTGGACGGGGCTACAGAGCTGCTAGAAAGACAGTCGAACCCGGGTGCATCCTCCGTCTGGATGTGGAGCACTTTTGCTAAATGTTTAGACAAATAGCTCGTGTTACCGCCCTCACGTGCTAAACTCTTATTCCACTTTTGGTAACGAGCATTCTCCACGTCGAGACGGGTAAAGTTTAACCACCTCGGAGCGCGTTCTCTCCGCCATCTCCCACGTGTGTGTGTTGCTGCATGTTGCAGGCGTGTGTAAACAGCCCCGCCCCCTCGCAAGCAGGCGGGGGAGAGAAAGATCGAAAATACATCATAGACGCATTTGTTTGTCTTTTTGCATATTAGAAACGAGTTGGCGACACTAAGACTGCGATATAATGTCTTTGTAGCAATAATACATGACATATATTTTGTCTGTGTACTGTCTCCAGTACCGATACAAAGACCAATAAAGTTAGAGCTTAACGGGCGTAAAACACACGTGATGACGTCACCAACGAATCGACGACTGAATTAGTTGGCAACTAATTTGGTAATCGATTAAGTCTATTAGTTGTTGCACCCCTACTGCAAATACAGCAGAAGGTTGGTCTTGCAGAAAGGAGCTAGCAGTAAGATATACAATAACATAGTTTGAGAGGTTTCATGAAAAGCAGATGTTCGTCAGACTCTTTGTTCATCGCCTCTCTGACCTAAAGATCTGACGGAACTGAACTTTGATGAGAAGTAGGTTTCCTCCTCTTTCATCTAGACAGCGGGACACTTTGCAGAGCACCTGCTATGTACTGCTTGATGTTCCTAAACATATACCCCTGACTCCATATCAAGGTTTACCCTTCCTTCCCCACTTTCCCTGTCTCTGTCGGCCCCGCAGCTGAACCCTCCATCTATCGTGGGGTTGTATCTGCAGGAAGCCGTCCTCGAGAGAAAAGAGGAACATGTCTCTTTTTGTGTGGACAACATGTCATGATGTGTCCCTGAAGAGGTGCACCCAGCGGAGGGGACAGGTGGGAGTCAATGCAGTGGTTAGGGTGCACTTCTTTGAGACAGTCCAGAAGGATGCACCTGGTGCTGGTCTATTTTTCTTTTATAAATATTTGTCTTGTTCAACACAGAATTTCCCACAGACGGGCCGAAACAGTATCCCAATGCAGTGAGTTGTGCAAACATGTCGCTTTACAGTCGAAAAGTAAAGACATTTTATAGAAAATAAAAATGCCACCAGCAGGTGTTGACGTACTTTTGAAGGCCAACCCGTACAGTAAGCATCACAAACAGTAATGGGAATGTAATATTGGATTTCAGGATATTGCAGAAATTAGCTTTGCGGGCAGGGCAGTACACGTTTATGATATTTAAACATTTTGTTCAGCAAGATGATATTCATATATTAACACCAATTTGTGCTTTTTAAAGGTGAGCAATGCAATTGGCAGAAAAAGCTAACGTAATGCTATACTAGTGTTGCACGGTGTACCGTGAAAGGTACTGCGATACCCTGCCGTTAAAAACATTACGATTCCTCCGTTTCATTAGTATCGGTATTTTAAGAATGACGGGGGAAAGTACTCCCGTGAGAAAGCGCCGTTTTAATAAGAGCCGTGTGTGTTCAGCGCTCTGCTCCGTGCCTGCAGTCCCGCCCCTCTCAAGCACGCTCTAAGTCCCTCCCCTCTCTCAAGCATGCTCTAAGTCCCTGCCCTCTCTCGTGCATGCGCTAAGTCCCTCCCCTCTCTCGTGCATGCGCTAAGTCCCTCCCCTCTCTCGTGCACGCTCGAAGTCCCTCCCCTCTCTCAAGCACGCTCTAAGTCCCTCCCCTCTCTCGTGCATGCGCTAAGTCCCTCCCCTCTCTCGTGCACGCTTGAAGTCCCTCCCCTCTCTCAAGCATGCTCTAAGTCCCTCCCCTCTCTCAAGCATGCGCTAAGTCCCTCCCCTCTCTCGTGCACGCTCTAAGTCCCTCCCCTCTCTCAAGCATGCTCTAAGTCCCTCCCCTCTCTCAAGCACGCTCTAAGTCCCTCCCCTCTTTCAAGCATGCTCTAAGTCCCTCCCCTCTCTCGTGCACGCTCTAAGTCCCTCCCCTCTCTCGTGCACGCTCTAAGTCCCTCCCCTCTCTCGTGCACGCGCTAGCTGCCAGAGCATGTGAGAAAGCGAGAAGCATGGCTGCAAGTGGGAGCGTTATGCCGCTGCGCCTCGGCTTGTTGACAAAAAAGACGCCAGAAGCGAAAAACAAAAAAGTTGTTTGAGATGATGCTTAATTTTATTTAATACGAATTCTTGTCATTTATTTTATTTATTGTTCTCATTGTTTAAAAGTCTGCATTTTAACTCGAGCCGTCCCTTATAGATACTAGGGCTGTGCATCTTCACTGGTCTCACGATTCGATTCGATTACGATTATCCTGTCACGATTCGATTCGGTTCGATATCCCGGTGCATCCCGGTGCATCACGATTCATACCAATGCGTTGCATCCTCAATTTTCTATATTACTGCACATGGCTTATTTTTCATCAATGCATACATGCAGTAAATACATATGAACTCTCTTTTTATTATTTAGAAAGTGCTTCAGAAATCAATAACATAAATGTCTTGACATTAATTTATAAACCAAAATAAATTAATTGTATAGGTCTAGCCTCCGTGTGTGAAGTTGTTCCATCCTCAAAAACAAAAAGCTAATGCTCCTGCAGTCTAGCTGCAGCTTCTAGCCACGGCCTTCTGTTAAAAGACACTGAAGGTCCTGAATGAGGCATCACACACAGGACTTGAGTCTGAACACAGCAGACAACAGGAGGATTTACAACAGCATATACAAACTAAAATACTGCATGTGGGTGCACACTTACATTCTCTGTCTCACTGTTACATAAATCCCATGCATGTATGAGACTAAGTTAGCTTCATTAAATCTCAGTGATTAAGTGAATAACAAAGTTTCTATCGGGTCACTATCAGCCTGTCACTCATTATTTTCAGGGAGGGGGCGGGGCTTGGAGGAACAGAGGAGACGGTGATCGCGGAAGCTTTTTTCCTCCTGCCTTCACAAACTTTACACACGTATATATCGTCTGAAAATTGCTAGAGGACATTCATACTCTGCAATCCAAGACTTAATTAAATCCACCAAAAACCTGACATGATTGTAACGCGATTATTTTTGAAAAACATAAATTCCTGTCTGTGTCTCTGAGCCGCAGCGACACAGAGTGATTCGGAGCGGGTCGTTCTGCTGTCGGTTCTGGACTGGTGTTCTGGTGTTGGTGGATAAAGCAGACTGCTTCGTGTTGCTGTGCCGCTGTCACGTCTGCTCCCTGATCTCTGCGTCACCGACCGGTTTGATATTAAAGTGACAGAAAAAACGTTATAGTAAAGCCGCGGCCGGAAAATCAGGAAGCAACGTTACTACGCTATAACCGATTATCTTCCGTCACTGCATCGAGACCGAATCGTCCACGTCCGCATCGCAATGCATCGTAAAAACGATTATTTTCAACACCCCTAATAGATACTGTCTCTTTTTACGTCCGTGAGCCGGATCCTTTGGCTCGGCTCTCTAAAGCGCCGTCTGTTTCGGCTCCCGAACGTCTCTTCATGTTTCCACCGTTCGCCTCAGTTTCACGCTGCGAGGCTCTGGTGCTCGCAGCTCACGCGCGTGCTCGCCTCATCGCGTCCAAATCGTGCACGTTCCGTGTCCTCCTGTAGCAGGCACCGCCGATGTCGGGGAACCGATCGTCAATACTCCGAAAAGAATCCCACCAGACTGCTTTGCCCCTCCAACAGCGGGATGTCCTTTTTCCTTTTCGTTATTTCAAGCGATAAAAACTCTCGATCTTCTCTCGAATTATTAATATTTTTGGACGCCCTCAAATGACGGCAAGACGCCCTCCTGGCGGAAACGCTGATTATAGCCTATGAGGCGTCCAACCACAAACACTTTCTAAACATCATTGACATCAAGGCAGGGTTTCCGGGTTCGAGGACTCATGTAGAAACTGCTATTCTTCTGTTCCTGTCTCAAAATGATTTAAATCTGAAAGAATAAGTTGGTGAAACACAGAAGTGAGACACATGGGCGGTTCTGTTCACGCTCACGAAAGCATTAGACAAAGTGAAAACACCTGAGGGGTGTTCATCGCCTTCAAACTAAGTATAGGACGTCTCTCTGAAGACTGCAGCAAACTTTTGAACGTATCAAAGAAAATTCCACATGTGGGTTGCACCTTAGCTGAGGGTAACAATTAGAGTAATGCCGTAAAACACACATGTTTATTTTAGTCGTATGTAACCTTCAATGTATGAGTTATTATAGCAGCCCGCAAAAGGCTGATTTAAAGTATTCACCATCATGTTGGCGGTGGTATTTAATTGTTTACCCATTTGAAGTTTGGCTGCATAATGAACAAGGAAATATGAAGGTTATATGGCTGCTCAATTAATCGCTATACGATTTTGGCTTCCAACGATTATGAAAACGACATAATCGAAATAAAACGATTAATTCTTTTATTTTTGTAACTGGTTTTTCAGTTGAATTATACGTAAAGTTCAGGGTAATCAACTGTTAAAAACATACTGTTCACATTTTTGTTTTTCAAAAAATTGATGTTTTCAAAGTAAATGGATAATCGTTTTTAATAATCGTGATATCAATCATTGACCCAAATACTCGAGATTATGATTTTTGCCATAATCGAGCAGCCCTAGAAGATTATAATCACATTATACTTTACATTATACCAAGCTTTGAAAATATATTCACTACAAATCTATCGTATTGTAGATCATTAACAGTTCTGCAAGATATACTGAATTCATAATTGTCATGTAAAATATAATCTGAGTCTTTTCTAAGGCATTGGATTGGAGCTGTATTAATTCAACTCTAAACAAGTATTAAAGTCATTTTCACGCGATATAAAGAATATCAAATGACATCGTTGGGTTGACCATTAGTGCTTTTAAGAAACATTTACACAGTGAGAATTTAGACAAATAATAATCAGTAAAGTAGATATACTGGAATGTAGGGCTGTGCGATTACGGCAACAATCATAATCACGATTATTTTGGTCAATAATTGATATCGCGATTATTAAATACGATTATTCATTGACTTTGAAAACATCCATTTATTGAACTTTAAAACAAATACAAATAATAATTTGAACAGTATCTTTTTAACTGTTGATTACCCTGAACGTATAATTCAACTGAAAAACCAATGAAAAAATTAATTATACATTTATATTTACATTTAAATAAATAACGTCAAAATAATAAATACCAATCAACAAGATCAATATTTTGGAGCGCACTTCAACAAGCTACTAAACATATGTAAATATGATAAATACAAATAAATTAGACTAAAATAAATTAGATCACAACCAAGCAAAGCAAAATAATCGGTTTTTTTCGATTATGTTGTCTTCGTAATTGTGGCAGGCCAAAATCGTAATTGCGATTAAAATACGATTAATTGCACAGCCCTACTGGAGTGACCAAGTGGATAAAGGCAGTCATATTTCTAACAGGTGTGTGGTGTACAACTAGAAAAACAAAATCGACGCGATGGACGCTATCTGTACATATTTGAATGCCCTCTTTTTACTCGTCTTTGGACACCGTTGCCCTTATGAATGGTTCACTATCCTTGCAGGTTTTCCTTGGCCTCTGTTGGTCGAATTAACTTCTTCACGAGTCATGAATGTGTTGTGTACTTCGTTTTCATGGCTCTTTTTAAAAAGCCAGATGTGAACAAGATGTTCGGCCTTCACTGGGCTCAGTCAGTAGCAACATTTAATAGGGCATCCGTAAAAGAAAAAAACGATTTGCAATTAGGTGCAATTCTATTCAATCTCTCTGGATAATGTGACATCGCGGCTAGGTGTGTGACCTCTGAAAGCTGAAAGCCTTGAACACAAAGAGGCCGCCGCGTCTGTAATATCCACTCCGGCGCAATAAGGGATGAAGCTTCTTGAAGTGCACACTCCCGGCTGCAGAGCATACTGTGAAGAGCACGGCATAAAAGGTGTTCAACTTCACCCAGCTGTTCATAAAAGCCGATTGGGTTTGCTCAGCAGGATGCATGTGGGCATTATCAACCTTAGAAGCAGGGGGTCGCATGAGGAAAAACATCTGTGCCAGACGGTGCACCTGGGCTCATAAAATAGCCTCTTTTTTCTTAGGCTATTAAATAACCATTTGTAGCTATTAACCCAAGTCATTTCCCATTCTTTTGAGTATCCAACGCATGTGATTGAGGGTTTTTTGCATGCCTTTAAAGACGCAGGTGAGGATGACTACGTTTTAAAGCAATAGAGTGGAGCAGGGATGACGTATTTTTGCAGAACGACGCGGATGTTAGCAACGTACGGGCACCTGCGACAACAAGTTGCGAACACACATTTAAGATACTGTCAGGCTTGTGTTCAGCAGGATCATCTCCACATATGAAGACTACTTTGTGGGGTTTTTTTATATCCAGAAGTACCGTACTTTTCGGACTATAAGCCGCGACTTTTCCCCCCATTTTTTTGTGCAGCTAACGGCCACTAGGGAACCTCCTAAATCTATGGATTTTACAGGTGAAATTAACCACCTTTAAGCGGCGGGCTCCAGTAGGAAAAGCTGGAGGCCGGAAAAGAGTGAGACAGGTAGCGCGCCAAAGTAAAAGTGGAACCGAGAGACAGAACGAGAGCGAGACAGACGGACAATTTAGCTGCTGCGGCTCATATGCAGGTGCGCTTTATAGTCGGAAAAGTACGGTACATAGCTAACATTAAGCTAAACGACATCATGGTCGCTAAGCTAAAGGTGGCTAATGTTCGGTATGGTGTTCTTTCTGTTGTAGTCTCATTTAGTTTTTGTTTGCAACTGCTATTCTTATGACACGTAGAAGCTTTGGAAGTGGGGTCGATGCTGACTTTCGTTTTTACGTCATAGATTCGAAGATATCTTGAGCTTGAGCTAACCACAGAACTTATTTCAGGCATAGACCAAGTAAACAAAACAAACCTTGATGTCCAGACAAGGGCACCGGTAGTGGTAAAGTGTTGACTCGTATCTAACTTCGGCAGCACTCTGTAAGATTAGAAACAAATGAGTGTATCGCTAGCAGCAGGTCGAATGATTTTTCTCCTCTCTTAATGGTTTCCAGTGAGAGCCATGGACAACTCTGTCACCTTGTGGCAGTTCCTTCTCCAGCTCCTGTTGGATTCCAGCAATGAGGACCTGATCTGCTGGACCAATGAGGAAGGGGAGTTCAAACTGCTGCAGGCGGAGGAGGTGGCCCGGCTGTGGGGAGCCCGAAAGAACAAACCCAACATGAACTACGACAAGCTGAGCAGGGCTCTCAGATACTACTACGACAAGGTGCGCACAGCAAGTCCTCTCTTCTTCATGTCTCTTCTACATCAACATGTGTCCCCTCTTATTCATGTCTCTTCTACATCAACATGTGTCCCCTCTTATTCATGTATCTTCTACATCAACATGTGTCCCCTCTTCGTCATGTCTCTTCTACATCAACATGTGTCCCCTCTTCTTCATGTCTCTTCTACATCAACATGTGTCCCCTCTTCTTCATGTCTCTTCTACATCAACATGTGTCCCCTCTTCTTCATGTCTCTTCTACATCAACATGTGTCCCCTCTTATTCATGTCTCTTCTACATCAACATGTGTCCCCTCTTCTCCATGTCTCTTCTACATCAACATGTGTCCCCTCTTCTCCATGTCTCTTCTACATCAGCATGTACATTTGTGTAACTTTAAACCAAAACTAAGTCCTCAGGATGACTTTAAGACGTGAACATGGTCATTTTTGTTTTGTAACATAAAAAAAAATCCCTATCCCCGATTTTTTTCTTCCGATCCCCGATTGGCTCCGATCCCCGATCACGTGATCGGATCGGGACATCTCTAATGCCATGTCTTTTTATGATGCTGCAAAGCAAACATGTTCCAGATTGGGATCAATAAAGTACTTCTTATCTTATCTTAGACGGCATTGGAGCTCTGACCGACGCAGCTAATGTTAGCAAATAGTGTTGCTAACAGGCTCTTTCCGGACGCAGCCGCTTGGGATGAGGCAGTCAACAATACACATATGACATGACACCTTTAAAGGTAATGATTGGAGCACTGAAAGGGATCAGAGCAGTAACTATCACGAATAGTGAGCCACAGTTCAAGGTTTTCTTGAAAACATGCATTTTCAAGTCCAGGTAAATACTGATTCAGATATTTCTCAGTGTCACAGTTTAACCTCTCAAAAGGCGGTGCAGTTGCAGCCTATATTTGTTTTTATGATTTCCCAGGAACCCCTTTTTGTTTTTCTAGAAGGAACAAAGACTAACATAATGTGTACGTATTAACTTGCATCACTTAAAGTATGGTTTGTACAGCAGTCTGTAGCCACCATGTAAGTATGCATGGCCCCATCTACCCCAGCCCTCAGAAGAAGTGAAGTGACACTTTTGACCTAGTACAGTTTTGACTGAGATAAGAACGGACGTGGCACAGCTGTAACGTTGCTTGTGGCAATATTATCGCCCTTCTTCGGTGTTCCAGAAACTCCAAATGAGGTGAGATCATGCGAATGAGGTCAGACTCTTAACTGTCAGTCTTAATCAAAACAACGACTTGATGCCCGAGTTGAATAAGCACCGCTGTTCAGAAGCATTAGCAGCTGGATACTCTGAGGGGAATCAAACCAAAGACAGCTCCGGCAAACGGAGAAACACGAGTTTATTGCATCTCAGAATTGTCTGCTGCTGCTCGGTGGCAGACGGAAGAGAGGCGAGTGCGGTCTGTCTCTGCGTGTGGGTTGGCAGCAGAAGCACAGCCTGACCCTGTGGGTGTTCTGGGCAGGGCTGGTATGTTCGGCTGTAAGTAGCTGCTGCTAGTTTGGTGCAGACAGGAAGCTGAGCTGTCCCACGTTCAAGCCTTCTTCTGTGGTCTCATTCTGCTATTTCTGCACCCCATTGCCTCTTTGCTCGTGTCGAAAGTCTTGTTTATAGTATTTGGTAAATTAGTCACTGCATTTAGAGTGTGTTTCCAGATCGCTCAAATAGACCTCGAGGAGGTTACAAGACACTGAAGGAGTTGGGTTAGCATTTGAGATTTGACACCTGTCGTAGCTTTATTCTTTGTTTTGTTCAAGCCACCAAGACACCTTTTAAATAGACTAATGCGCTTTATAGAAATGTATTACCGTACTTTTCGGACTATAAGCCGCGACTTTTTCCCCCATTTTCTGTGTCCAGCTAACGGCCACTAGGGGAACCTCCTAAATCTATGGATTTTACAGGTAAAATTAACCACCTTTAACACGATGGGCTCTATGACCGGTCCGCGCCCGCCACCTTTAAGCGGCGGGCTCCAGCAGGAGAAGCTGGAGGCCGGAAAAGAGTGAGACAGGTAGCGCGCCAAAGTGAAAGTGGAACCGAGAGACAGAACGAGAGCGAGACAGACGGACCATTTAGCTGCTGCGGCTTATATGTCGGTGCGCTTTATAGTCCGGAAAGTACGGTAGTTTATTTACATTTGCTCTGACTGATGTGTTGTTATTATGCGACTTGTGGTAAATAATCCAAATGAATTACAATTCAGCGACGGGAATATGCATTTCCAATAGTCAAACAATTCAAAAACTAAAATGATTTGAAAACGTAGATTTTCTTTCTTTATTATATGTTGTACGTAATATAATTGAACGGTGGCGTCTTCCACACAGGTTGGCAATATCTGTGTCTCTTAAAGGCTGGCACCATGGGATTTGTAGTCCTTTATAATCCATTGACTACAGAAGTCGCCACTAGGTTAGAATATTTGGCTTTTTTTTGCAAAGACAAAGAAAACTTGCTCGAACAACACCTTAAAATAAAAATAAAGTGTACTCTGAGTGTATTTGTGAAGTGAAACAAAAACCGAAAACCTAACCTGTTAAGATATCTCGTTTGTTCTGCTGCTTATAGTTCTATCAGTTCTCGACATACAGTTGGAGCAATTTGGGATCAAGTATCTCACCAAAGGACACATCGACATATTGACTGCAGGAACTGAAAATGAAACCACGGGCCTTCTGATTGGTCGATGGCTCCCTCTACAGCCGTTCACTCTCTCCATATCTGAAGTTCCTTTTTCCTTTAGTTCTATTAACCAACATTTAAAACTTACATCTGCATTTGCTCTCCTGTGTCTTCCAGAACATCATAAAGAAGGTGAACGGGCAGAAGTTCGTGTATCGCTTCGTGTCCTACCCTGACATCTTGAAAGGAGACGCTGCCTCCCGGACAGATGGCGGGGAGGTGGGTGCTGGGGGGGGCGTCCTTCCCCTTTTAAAGAGGGGAGACAGCACCCCACAAGATGGAGAGCCTGGTCTGAGCTCCAGCACCAAGCAGTCAAACCGAAACGACTACATCCACTCCGGCCTGTACACCTCCTTCACCCTCAACTCGCTGCAGAACGGACGCCAGCTCTTCAAGTCCATCAAAATCGAGAATCCAGCGGAGAAGTTAGCGGACAAACGAGGAGTCGCTGCGTCCGCCCAGAACCAAGAGCTGTCTCCTCCGCCTCAAACCGCCCTGCCGTCCGTTATAAAGTTTGGAAACACGCCTCCAAAGCCAGCGCCGTCCCCTCAGGTTTCCGTAGAGATGACCCTGATGTCCAGCCACTTGGGGGCCGAAGACATTAACTCCATCTCCTCCCTGCCGCCTCACTCCGTCTACTCCTTGGAACACATCCGCCCGTCAGCAACGGCATTCAGCATCCAGGAGCTGACCTCTGCCAGCCCGTCCCCCAGCCTCGTGCCCGACTCCTCCCAGGAGCTGTTGATCGACAGCGACATCGAGTCCGGATCGTCTCAGACTGCAGACAATCAGGCCCGGGAGAAGGCACGTATACATCAGAGTCAGAAACAGTTTTATTACCAGGTAGGTTGACACGTACGAGGAATTTGACTTGGTGTCATGGTGCGTACACTCAGGCACAGGAGAAGGCTAGTATACAGGGAGACACATCTCAAGACTCAAGGGTTTTATTGTCACGTGTGCATAGCTGCAGTGTAGATATGACGATGAGAATCTGAGGTCACAGGCTCCTCCAACAGTGCAACACAATAACACAGATACAATAATGCAAGTACCGTACTTTTCGGACTATAAGCCGCAACTTTTTTCCCCATTTTTGTTGTACAGCTAACGGCCACTAGGGAACCTCCTAAATCTATGGATTTTACAGGTAAAATTAACCACCTTTAACTCTATGGGCTCTAGGACCGGTCCGCGCCCGCCACCTTTAATGGGGCGGGCTCTAGCAGGAAAAGCTGGAGGCCGGAAAAGAGTGAGACAGGTAGCGCGCCAAAGTAAAAGTGGAACCGAGAGACAGAACGAGAGCAAGACAGACGGACCATTTAGCTGCTGCGGCTCATATGCAGGTGCGCTTTATAGTCCGAACTGTACGGTACATAGAATAGAAATAGTGCATCTCACACAATGGTTCCTTTACAGAGGAAATAATAGGAACGTTACACTTAAAAAGCCCTGAAAATGTTCTTTCTATCAGCTTCTTTGGGGCAAACATGTTCGGCCAAAGATTATTCCTTTCCACGATAGAGAAGGAATGAGTCCTTCCATCAGGAAATATTTAGGGATTTCGGGATTGTTAAACGGCACAATGGCAAATTATCCTTTACGTTTCTGACTCAAATATAAGTTTTCCTTTGAGCTCTGGTTTCCACTAACTCATCAGCTAGCCTCTAACTGTGTTTCCTGTGCTTAGTCTACAGTGAAAAACAATACATGCTATGAGAGCGATGACATTAAACCAATACCTTCAAGTTGTGGCGAATAATGGAGCTGAACAGTTGCTCAACTGGGACAACGCCAGTGTGCTTGTTACGTACCCATTCTCGATTATATAAATATTATGATGGATTATAATTCTAAAGTGAATTCACATACCTCTTACTTTGACTCTGAACACGTTTGAAGTGAATGAATGAAGACTGTAATCCCTCTCCTCTCCAGCAGGTGGACAGCGGGATGGGTTTGTCCGGAGATGAGACCAGTTTCATGGACGCTGAAACCAGCTCCTCGTCTCTGAGCAGCAGCATGTGCATTCTGAGCGCCGCAAAGGCACGCAAACCTCCCAAGATCCTGCAGATCAGCCCCCCCACTCTGCTGGTCACCACCTCGGACTTCTCCCCCATGAACCTCTGCAGCCCCTCCCTCCCCACGGCCTCCCTCACACCAGCTATGCTACAGGTGAGAGCATTGCTAGTTGGTCGTTTGATTTGATTATCACAAGAATTATTATAAATATTACTGATTCTTAGTTTACACTTATCTAATCCCACCCCTTCTCTCAAAAACTAAATGATTAACATATATATGTAGTTAAATACCTATTAAGCAACACATTCATACGATGACACTTGAATGGTCAGATCAAGTCTGAAATGCTCCTTGCATCCCAGCAGCTCCATGTGTAACATCAACAGACACAATACATGCACACCAAACATTCAACATATCATCCCAATCACTGGGAGAAAGCGTGCTCAAAGGCCTTCAGCGTGCTCAAAGGCCTTCAGCGTGCTCAAAGGCCTTCAGTGTGCTCAAAGGCCTTCAGTGTGCTCAAAGGCCTTCAGCGTGCTCAAAGGCCTTCAGCTTGCTCAAAAGCCTTCAGCGTGCACCTGGAGCTCTGTGTTCACTGAGAGGACTGACTGGAGCATAAAGGATGCTTCACTCTGACTTTAATGAATCGTGGGACCCTGTATCTCCATTTAGATGGTTTATTAAAACATTTGTTAAAACATCAGGGGGTCCGCGGGGTCTTAAAAAGTATTAAAAGTTGATAAATCAATTTAGCGAAAATTAAGGCTATTAAAAAAATATTAAAAAGTATTAAATGGCATTTTCCAAGGTATCATGTTTTGTAGCTTGTTTTCAATAAGTATCTAAAGTGTCCAAAGAGGTTGTGTTCTGCAGTCTGCCTGAATGTAGTCATGGCGTAGGTGTGTCGTGTGATTCTGTGTAGTTTATTGATGGCATCCCGTTGGGTTTGACGTCATCTGAACAGGACTTCGCGCGCTCACTGCTTGATAGCGCGAAGGTCCGTTTACGCCGGTTGCTAAGTAACATCGTTATGGGGAAATGCAAGTCTGCGTCCAAATGGTTGGAAGATAAGGAGGAAGGCCAATCAATACTGTATATAGTCGATGTGAGGTAAAGTGTGTCGCCAAGGTAACCGGTTAGAACTCGAAGTGGCGATGAGGTCTTAAAATGTACGGAAAGGGTCTTGAAGGGTTTTACATCTGACTTCAGGATTCCTGCATAGACCCTGAGTAAAGAAAATACAAATCAGAAGGTAAATAACTTATAAGTGATAAGACTGTTTCAGGTTAGAGATGATTGTTAGATTGTCATGCCAGCTGTAAGGAAGATGCACAATTACCCGTACACATGGTAACGTGTGGTATGTTAGCACTTAATAGCGAATAAATAAAATATGAAATCTTTCTTAATTCTGCTAATGAGTTGGTTGGACTGGTTCCCCAAGTCCTTAAAGGGGACCTATCATGCAAAATGCACTTCTTGATGTCTTTTATACATAAATGTGTCCCCGGTAGGGCTGAACGATTAATCGATTTTAAATCGAAATCGCGATTTCAAATGATGCGATTATCAAATCGCAAAGCCTGCACTTTTTTTTTAACATATATATTATTTTTTTTTACATTTTGAATTATTTTTTTCTTGTGTGTCAGTCATCCACACCAATCAGAAGTGCTGTGCTCCACATGTACCAGCCATTGTTAATCAATCAGAAGTAGCCCATGATAGAAGGTGATAGACAGATTGATCCAATCACCTGCCAAGGGCTTCTGAAAGTGCCGGCCCTTTGGCTGAAAATGGCAGGCAATGGAGCTCTAGATGGTTTGGTGAAACCCTCTGAGTCAGGTTAACAACGCTCCATCACATGTTTCTATTACAGCGTGAATCTTAAACTGAAGCTCGACTTTAAAGCAACCCAACAGAAGTTTCATGTGAGTTTAGTTCTTTCACTCGTAGCTCGGGCTGCGGGGGTGCTAGAGACGGGAGTACGTTGATACGACCTTCCTAGCCGGAGTTATGGCCGCATTTTACAATAAACTTCCGTCGGGTCGCTTAAAAACAAATATCGCAATTCGAATCGCAATATTTGTCAGAAAAATCGCAATTCGAGTCCCCGGTGTGTCGGGGGAACTCACGCAGCGTCAAATACTAAAACCCTTTATTTTTTCCTCCGTACACAAATCTTTTAAAAAGGGGGTACAACGAGCAGATACAGATTTGGACCCACAGAAAATCAGAAACAATGCCTGACGTGTTTTGGACGTCTTTGTTCACATTAGCACGCCTGGCTAACACTCAGAGCTAACCTGTACTGGAGAGCACGTGTTTAAAAAGCAGGAAATAAAAAAGGAACTCACCTTGTGATAAACCCGCAAGAGAAAAAGCATTTGAGCTCCATACTGTTTCAGAAATAATCCTTGATGTGGTTTAGAACAGGATCACAGCAGAATGTAACTTTATCTCCGGTAGAATTCTGATCGGGCATTAGCTCCGCCTCCTCTAACAGGGCTGCAGAAGAGGGTTTGAGCAGTATGAGGCATGGCTGCAACGAGTGATCTGTTTGGTATTTTAAGCAAAAAACTTCACAGACATGTTTTGTATAGGTATGGCCCTACAATATATGTTTCTAATATAGCATGATAGGTCCCCTTTAAGTTAAAAAAAATCCCATATCTATCTAAATATTCTGCTGCAATCCATATTTGTGGTCTTTAAAAAATAACACCTTGCACTCCTTGCCAAAGCATCAATCAAAACGGGTTACATTCACACAAGAAAGGTGATTTGATAAAATGACACTACATCTTAATATTAGTTATAGATTTACTCAAATGTCCAATTGTGCTCGAGGATTTTCTGTTGCCATGAAGACAGCATAACACATGACGACACATATCTATAATCCAAACCTTCAATAGAAGCTTTGAACGTAATAAAAACAAACATTTTGTACAGCCAACTAATAAAGTCATTTAGCCATTGGAGCATGACCTAACTCCCAAACGGACATGGATGCTTCATCTGATCACATATTGAATTATATTATTATATTTCTTCTGAAGGCTTTCAATTACAAAACCTGCCTCTTTAAATGAACACGCTCAGATTAGATGATCAGAAGCGGGTTTATTGCCAGGTAGGTTCTTTTTAAATCTTTTACAATAAAATACAGTTAAATAGCAATACGAATAAAGCAGTAATTTACATGGAAATAAAATGTTATGAGTGCATTTTAGAATATAAACTATGAAATGTGAATATGTGCAGAAAGGAGTATGAACATTGTGTGCATTAATGTAATGCATATAGAGATGTGGCAGAGGGGGGGGCGGGGCCTTGTTTAAGAGCGGAGGGGAAGTAACTGTTCAGGTGGCGAGAGGTTCATGATGGAGCGCAGAGGGAACAGTTTGTGTCCAGGGTGGGAGGGGTCGGCCACTATCTTCCCTGCCCGCCTCAGGGTCCTGGAGGGATGGCAGGTTGCAGCCGATCGCAATACATGTCACATGTTAGACGCTTTTATCCAAAGCGACTTACTTACTCAATACTGTGGGCAATCCCCAGATGAGCACTTTGGGGTGACGTGTCTCAGGGACACAACGACATGCTGACTGGGGTTTGAACCTGTGACCCCCTGATCCCAACACTAAGGCTCTACCCACTGCGCCACACGCCTTCCTTTCAGCTTCACTTTATTAGAAATAATGTGAAGACAATCTGGGAGATGTCTTCGTCACACGGCAGCATGCAGACTTTGCACTTGAGGTTAAAAATGAAATAAAATAGAAAGTAAACAGTTAACGATATATATTGACAGTGAAAGATAAAGAGTATCATACACTATAAATACACATCATTAAACTATAATACACCGACGTCAATTCTGTCTGTCGCTGCAGTTACTTCTCTGTATTTCCTTTCCCACTCTCCCTTAAGATGAAACCAAAGCAGAGTCCCTTTAAAGTGACCTCCTCGGCAGCGTGCCAAAGATCAATCCATGCCTCGTAAACTGCCGCAGAACAAGATGGAGATCTAACCCGTACTGGTTCTGCCCAGCAGGGGGCAGCACCCGCCTGGCTCGCGGCTCTTGTTTGGGTGTTGCTCCACTGAAGCCGTCTGCAGACCACATGACGCTGGGTGCTGCTCTGGAGAATGTGGAAGTCTATTAGATTTGCTCAAACAATGTTGTCATTATTCTGTCCCTCCCCAGAACCATGAGGTCCAGACAGTTCACATACGAATGAGTTCCTCTTTCTGCTTTGTGGTCTCAGTGATCGACTTTAAAGGGACCCTATTATCTTATTTCCTGTCGTGTGTTATAAAGGTTTTTGTGCAGCGGTCTGCGAAGGATACATTCCCCAAATCTCCCACACACTCCTTCCTCGAAACGCCTCCATTGGACTCCTTTGTTTACCAGTGACATCACTATGAAACACTTGCGATTCTATAGGCTAGAGCTCCATCACATGATAGGCTGAGGGGCGGGACATCTCTTCCATTGACCAATCACAACAGAGCCAGAAAGCTAACCACTGATATACCTCTTTAAAACAAAGCTATTATCCGCCATGCTTTCGACCTTTCCTTCAACAACCCTGACCCTGTCTCCCCCGTCCTCAGACTCCCACTCTGTTGCTGACTCCCAGTCCTCTGCTGTCCAACATCCACTTCTGGAGCACCCTCAGTCCGGTGGCTCCTCTCAGCCCGGCCACCCGGCGCCAGGGAGCCCATCTGTTCCAGGTCAGTACCTCAGAGCTACAGCTGAGTACTGTTGTATATATCTCTTCTTTAACTCATTGTTTTACTATATCAGAATACCTTTATTTGTCCCACAGAGGGGACATTTACATCTGTTACAGCCGAAAAGAGACAAAGACAGCTTGATGTTAACACTTTAGACGCCAAACCAGTTCTTTCGTACCTTTTCTGTTTTCATTTCACCTCATCTATCAGTTCCTGTCTCTACACACACTTTATTATTCTACTTACTTTTGTATTTATCTCTGTCTTAACTTCTTGTTCGACTTTAGAATATTTACTGGCTGCTATCACACCATTTTGTACATGTTACACTCATTTATTTTACTGGGGCTGGATGTGTATTTTGTTAATTGTCTTTTGTGTCATTTCTTTTTTTAGCTTTAATATTTGACGCAAGCTTTCTTTATTAACCCTCGTGTCGTGTTCAAAAGGTGTTCGCGGGTCCATTTCGACCCATGATTTATTTCAGTCCAAAACACTCAAAGAAAATGACTATCCTCCAATATTGTTTTAACTACATCATAACTAACTTATAATGCGTTCATAACCGTACAATCCTGTTGACATTTAATGTTATGGCCCCAAAACACATTACACCACATATTCACACGTGCATGTTCAGGTTCAAGTGTTAGTGCACATCTTTGAGAAAGGTGGAGTTCCCGTGGGGGGAGGGGGCAGCGGGAGATGATTGTTACAGTGGATGAAGGAGGGGGGGGAGGGGGCAGCGGGAGGGGAGACCAGGTGCATGTTGCGAAACATTATTGTTACAGTGGATGAAGGGGGGAGGGGTGGGTAAAGTCAAAGATGAGTCTTGATTGGGCCAAATTTAACTCAGAGTCACCCAAAACATTTCTGCTGGGTCTCCCCAGACCCCAACACCAAATTATACACTTTCTTTTTTAGAGACCCTCAGATTTGGCTAAAATTGCCAAAATCAGTGTTGAAGTGTTTATATAGCTGTGGTGGAGGACATCATGAAGCCTTGTTCCGATACAAAAAACTAGAGCGTAGTTATTATATCATTTGAATTCGAAACGGGTCACGGGAGACCCGAACACAACACGAGGGTTAATAACGTTAATGTTCCCTTTGTTCCCCTCCATCAGTTCCTGTCTGACACATTGTCTTCTGTTGCAGTTCCCATCGGTCCTCACTCCTCAGTGCCAGATCCCGATACACAGTCTGGATGGGACCAACACACCCGGACCCATTTCCCCGAAGACATAGGATTAACCCCCAATTTACAGTATCACAACATTTAGACTGAGACTCCTCCCCCTCCTCACGCTCCACCCCCTGCGCCCACACACAGGACAATGATGTGGGAGCCATTCCTCATCGCTCTGGTGCTTTAAAGCTCTCCTCCGCAGGATTCACACTACAATCAGACATGTGGAGAGATGATGGTAACATGTTCCCGAACATTTACACCCTGAGGATGCTATCCTGTACTCGGACGTGCCGATTTCCATCGTTCCTTTTTTTTGCACTTTTGGATGTAATTTGTCTGGATTATTTTGGGGGGGATCGTCAGTCACAACGATTTGAAGGAGGGAGGCGTGTCCATGGCAACAGTTTGTGGATTGGACCCTCAGCAGCAGTGACAATCTGCGTCCCACGTGGACACACAGATGAGTAGAAGTGCAGATATCTGAATATTTCATTTTATAGAATCCCTTCTTCTCTTTCTGCCAAAAGACCCATGTTCGGTTGTACCCTGTTTCCCCTCGTCTGCCTCGGCTGCTGTTCCTTATCGTTCCCGGGCCTGACTTTGTTGAAGGGTAGCGCTTCAACCTGAAGGTGTGCACCTGCGACTCTTTTATCTCTTGCCCAGCTCTTAAGTGTTAAGCCATATCCGACACGTTGGCTTTCTCAGCGTGGCCATACTCTGTGCTGACCCTCCCGTCAGGCCTCCGTGTCACTTTTATAAAGCAAACAGGAAGTCACACTGAACCCCGGTGTGATTGAAAAGAAGTGAAGCCATAACTCGTTACGTGCATCGACTCTGCAAACAACAAAACACCACCTGCTCTTATACTCTCCCCACCCCCCGCTGCCTGAAACACCTCCATTTGACTCATAGTGACATAATATGTAACACTCGCGCTTTGATTGGCTAGTGCTACCACACATCGTACGTGATAGGCTAATACATCTTATATTATGAAATGTTTAGCCACCCCAATATTAACAATTTTTAATAAATAATGATGAGTGATGTGGATATAATGACCAAGTTGATGAAATGCTAGAAGAGTCATTTAGGAAAATACATCAACGAATTACTTAACCAGGAATATCTGCCATTCTGTGATAAAACAATGTCCAAAATCTTGCCTTTTTATGACAATCTGATATCACATTTATCCCAGCGTTACTGTCAGGTCGTCATGTTGTGTAGACTTCACGATGTGATGGCTGAAACACTGCTCCTGCTCACCAAAATAATTCTAGCCAAAAAAAAACGTTTACGAGAAGAAGTGAGAGCGCATGTGTTCGCTTTGGACACAGCAAGGCAAGCCGTTACCTTGACGACAAGCTGCTGTCCTCAGCTTCATGTTTACATAACGACGTCTTGTCGTAATCTAATTTAGCAAGGTTATTCCCAAAGCATGCGATTTGAACCAAAGCCGAACAACACTCTTCACATAAAGCAGAATCCCTCCAGACTTTAAGCGAGCGGGCCGTGTGTCGTGTTGCTCGCAGCGTCAGGGCATTCTTTTAAACTGAACGTCCAAATTGAGCGGCTGGACTCGCCACAGTCCCGCCTTAACCTCTGCCGAGCCTTATCCCCCTGAAGCACATCAGCTGTTCACCCTGAAGCACCTTCCTCACCCTTAGACTCCTCCTCCTCCTCCTCCTCCTCCTCCTCCTCCTCCTCCTCCTCCTCCTCCTCCTCCTCCGCCTCCTCCTCCTCCTCCTCCGCCTCCTCACTATCAGCCATGACAATGTAAATGACTTTGAAGCCATAAGTCTGCGACACAGACTTCAGATGTAGATCCCACGTTTCTACGCTAATAAATGTGCAACTTGTACACAACACTTGTTTACATGATGCTTGGATCGAACACGCTTAAGTGTGTCTTTACCCAAGTGTCCATTTTCTAACCCAGGGATGGATGACCAGCTAATCTTCTCCTTTCTACTAGACACGTGCCCCTCCGCCTGCAGTCCGCCACACTGACATACGGTGCCTTACCACAGCCAAGTGAAGCTCTCCCGTGGATGGAGCTCCATCACTTCATCCAGAAATAACGACATGTTTGTTTTCTGCCATATCGGACCGAACCAGAGCCCCAGACGCGTGGCGTAAAACACGGGGACGTTTAGTGAGAGTCCACTGCGGCTTGTGTACAGCACGATCCTCATGCTCTGCAGTGCGCTCTGGTACGGTGGCCAGCCCGCGCAAACGTGCTTAAAAACAACGGGGACCCTTAAAAGAGACGCACGCAGCTGGGACCGGAGCACTTGTTGACGCTCTGGGATTGGCACTCGAGCGTTCTGTCAGTATATAAGACATGCCGAGGTTAGCTACGTTAGCTAGCTAGCTTACAACAGATAATGTTAAATGTTGAATCGGAAGGAATCATGCGACAACAGTGACAGTTGGCCAACTTTAAAATCCCCCGAACGTCAACAAGCGCTCCGGTCCCATCGGTGTGCGTCACTTTTTTTAGTGTCCCCTGGAAACATGTTTCGTTGTGTTTTGATCTCTTTGCAGCGTTACGTTTTTGCAGCGCTTTTTAGTAAACGCTGCGCTTGTTTTGTCAAAGTTGTGCGTGTTTTCTGAACTCTGCGCATGCGTGGCTGAAGATGTTTCTTCAGTCGCATGTGTTTTAGCACATCGTTTTAGCATCGTTTTTTTAATCTGCAGCGCGTTTCCTAAAGTGATTTGGGACGTTTGCACCTGTGGGCCACCGTACTCTGGGATGCTTACATGTACATACAGACAGCGATATAGGTTAATATGCAGAGCATGTAATCAGTCTCTTTCCAACCTGCTTTAAATGTTTGTGATAACACATTTTCAAACTATATAAATATATATAAAAAAGCTGTTATTTCTTGTGTAATTTTCCTGTAGAATTGAAAGATTAATTTCTATTTTTGTAATGGCCAGATAGATGGACGTCTGCTATTCTCCGATTTAATGTGCATGTGCTTATTTTTGTAATGTCGTGTTCCTCTTGTGTTTGGGAGGCGGCGGCCCCATGCTGGCTGTTCTCGGGAATCAAAGCCTTATGGGGGAGAAATCTAAATCTGTTTTATATGTAAATGTTTGGATAGTGTTGATATTGTTCATGCAAATGTTGTGATGGGACGTTTGCACTTAACGGGGTTCCTGTAGTATTGGATTCTGTCGCTTTTCTATGACTTTCCTTTTCGATGACATGTTGTCGACGGTTTGCTTACTCAGAAATGTATATTTTCCCAAAGGGAGGATAACAATTATGCACTTCGTATTTTATACAGTAAATCTAGTCTTTTACAATACAAATCCAAGGATTTTGTGATTAGGCACTACCACAGAATATTTATTTATGTGAATTTATAGTAAAGCCCAATAGAATTGGTTGCTTATCTTGCAGTAACTTTGATGAGAACTATAAAATAGCTTGATTAAAAACTCCGAGCCCATTTGAAAGTTTCCTCCGTGAAGTCTTTAAGGACTTGTCATTTGCATATTTTGCATATTTGTATCTTCTAATGTTTTCCCTTATGTTAAAATGTAGAATCTTCTTTTGAAAAAATCATGCTTTGTTTCGTCCAGTTTTCTACTCGTTTGTTGCTTTTTAAAATGTTTACAGGCGCTTGTCTTAAGTGGCATTTCGATGTTCGAGAGTTGTCGAGGAAGTGTTTCTAATGGAGGAGATGTGTGAGACCAATAATAAAAGATCTCTAACTAATCACCCCGGATTCTGTCATGACTTCAAGGCCCCATGACATGGCCATTTCTACTGATCATAATTCCATTGTTGAGGTCGAATAGATTCACATTGTTCAATGTTCCAAACTCCCATTGGTTTCTCACAGCATCTCTGTATAGCATGTGGATTCACTCTCTGTCCTAAACGGCTTGTTGGAGCTCCTCGGCCGCCAGGAAATTACAATGGCAGTACGGACACAGGCTGATAAATGACGTCATGTGTTGTCGATGATTTGAAAAACATGTGACATCATCCAAAACCATTGAGGAGGCAATACTGGGGGTGGTTTCACACAATCCAACTCTTCTGTACACCGTCTGTTCATTAAATTATACATTCAAAAATCTTTACTGTCAATGGAGAGGTGCAGCGATGACGATATTTGTAGGTCGAGCCTGAAGGCATCGCAAAGTGCTCCCTCGACAAAAACCAATGGGACATTTCCGTTTGATGATTCTCTATATTGCTCCTTTTCAGGACTCATTCCCGCACCACTCTCCACTTGTAGGACATTATTCATACCATGCGGCTAATTTGCAGTCTAATCAAACTAATAATGCTTATAATATGTATACATGTTTCTCCCTGAGCTTGTTGTGACACCAAGGAACATGAATACACACATCACAGGATACATTACTTTTGTTTGGCTTTAGGATGGCGATAATTGGATGACTATTTTAGTTTCACTTAATTTCACTGTAAATAGCATGAAATTATGAGCTGTTTTGTTTTAATTTTGTTGTATGTTTATGTGTGTTTTGAGTGTGTGAGGACCCCAGGAAGAATAGCCAATGCTCATGCTAGTGCTAATGGGGATCCTAATAAAGACATATCACAGAAACTGTTCCAGCAACAACTTAATAACTACATGTTTACTTCTCATTCGTCAAAATGAAACTATCTTTCCCCGTTGTTTCGAACAAAATAAACCCACCCACAGGTGAGGAATCGCCCTTAATCATTAAAGAGCTTACGGAATGCTTTTAGCACCTGTTAGTGGGCTTAGTATATGATAGAGGTTGCATTTGTATTGTGAAATGTGCCATATGATTGTTTTATTATTGATCTATTTTTAATAAATCACGATTATAACGGCATTCAAAAGTAGTAACAAATCGTTCGTTGCGGCGGAAACATCAACTTCGGCCATTTCCGGCGGTGACGTCATGAGTAGAGAACACAGCTGAGCTCAGTCCCGTTTGAATGCATTGAAGGGCCAAATATTACGACAAAGGATGCACAGCAATAAGACGCCAAGAATAATTGGCAAGCGATATGTTGTATGGGGATGTGGGGCCGTCTCAACATCCGGTTATGGGATGTTTTTGTGGCCAAAAAATTATCAAATGTTGCGTATATGGACAAAACAAGTGCGTCGTACGAGGCGGACTTTTGCTAGACCAGGTAACGCGGGGTCGATGAAACCGACGATGGCAGCACATCGAGAGATCGTGTTTCGAACAATCAACAATGCCCGCTAAGGAGAGAGAGTAAAAGCTTTCTCGAAGGTTCGTTTTGCTTTCTTACAACGTTACGTTAACTTAACCTTACGTTTGCCACGAGGCTCTGTTACTTCCCTTAAGAGCTAGCTGTCTTAGCTAACAGTTAGCAGCTAACGTTTTCTGCCGTTTGTGTTTCCACTGAAAAACGTGATTAACGTTATTTAAAGGTAAGTTAACTAAACGTTATCTTACAAGTAGAGAGTTAAGTTGTGTTTAAAATCGTCAATGTAATGTACGTTATCTCAGAGCAATCTGAATATTATAACATTAGCGTTAAGAAAGCTTACAGTTAGTGAATTCTAGAGCCCTGAAGGCAGGAGAGACTGAAAAGAGTCAAGGGAAGCTTCTAAAAGTTAACAGCATTTAATTACACAAAAGATGCGATGGTGTACAAAATGAAATGTGCGAGTGGAGGCTCTCTCCCCATGCCCCAATAAATGAGTGCTAACCCCAGTGTGCTCTGTGTACAACATCACATGTCATTTCACCTTTGATTCATGGTTTGAAAATGCAGCATTTCGCCACATGCTAATGCTAACCGGAAGTGAAGCATTTTCAGAATAAAAGTAGTAAGTTAATAGTTAGTGAACTTCAGGTTTTTCAGAATAAAACTGATTTAAATTAAATAGTGTATTTAATTCAAATTACGCCATATCAACATTGATTTTAATTTCTAACAATCCCTCCTTACATACCCTTTAAGGTATGTACATAATATTGAAATCAATGAGTTCTTCATCCGAACATTGCATGGTACATAACTCATAAAAGTAAAAAAATACAAATAAGAATACATATTCATCATAAATATGACGTTTTTCATTTGTGCATAACTTCTAGCTTAAACCTTTAATGTCACTTCGTAAAATAGCAGCAATTAGCTTGGTATGGGAAAATGTCTACCTCCCTCCTTTCACATCATGAATCATCTTCTTACTGTATCTGGTGTAAAGGCACGTGTTCTTTTACAAAGTATAAGAAGGATTAAACTATCTGAAAATAGCTAAATATTACTCTTTATTTACTTTTACTTTGTCTCTGGTGTAATTGCTGGTTCTAGTAGATATAGTTCTCCCCATCCACATTCTTGTTGGTTGTGGGACAGAGGAATAATAATTCAGAACCTGCTGATATTTGAATCTTACTACTGGGCATACGTTACAAACAAAAAACATCTTCATGGTGAACTAAATAAAATCCTTGTAATCTTTCTCAAATCTAAATATAACCATGAACTATTCCTGTTTGTGGTAAAGACACACACTAACGTTGTGTAATACAATTTCATTATGGATTCAAAAACAACTAAAGTCATGATGCTGTCAGAGTGAATGATTTCCTGAGTGTATCTGTCCTGTCAGGTACGTGATTCTCTGCTTGGATCGTGTGCAGAAACCCCATCGATTGCACCTGGCAATACGGCTTCCACCTGTCTATTATCAAGCTGAAACATGAATACAGAATTCCAACATACTGTCATCAAATTTCTTTCTATTATGAATTTAACTTAAATGTATATCCCCATAATGAACTAAACAATAAAGTCTATGGCTTTTACTTCTAATTATTTAACAGGCTAGTTACAAGATGTTGTCTAAATTCAATTCGGTCTCATTACATTACTATGTTTTAGCTTAACTTAACTGTAATATGTTCTTTCTACATTTCAAACCTCAGTTACTCTAATACCTGTTAAAATATTACAAAATAGTTTCATTATCACAGGTCAATTTCTTCAGTATTCCATTCTGGAATTACATCTCACTGCATCTGTGTTACCTGTTATAACTCAATCAATATTAGAAACATGTCAACATCCATCAAACAGTATCTTATCCCCAGATATGGAGCAGGTTAATTCTAAAACTATCATTCAATGCTCAGTTTGAACATCTGGGTTGGGGCGGTAGGTTTCTGTCAATCCTTAAAAGAAACATTTTAATTTTAAATTTTACAGCCATGTTGACATTATACATTATACACACATGAACTCATGTGTAACAAAACCCTGTAATGGGGAGGGGGAAGAAAAACTGCCAGGTAAATATTGGTTAGGGACATAACGAACATTATTTACAATTTGACATCCATTATCATTATTTCCACAGTAAACACTTCACTGTGGAAACACGTTTGCCTCCGTCCTTCAGATTTTAGTTTGAGTCTTATATTTGCAAACCGCCAACTCCTGTGGTAGTAAAATATCAAGTAGATTAGAAACGGGTCACATGTGCGGTTTCCCCTTTTTGTGGAATTTTTAGGAAACCTCTCGTTTCCCTTGGAGCTCCAAAATAATATGTCAGTCCAAAAACATGCTTGGTTAGTTATTGTTTTAGAATCATGCAGTTACACTGATCAGATGCCGGCATTCACTCACACTCACACCGTCTGGTTGTCACGTCCGGTTTGGTCAGGTACACCCCAGAGTCAGTCGTGGACAGTGCTTTTGTCACACTGTCAGTCAGGGTCAAAGGTCATTTGGTCTGGGTCTTTTGGCCATGTCGTGCTCTGCAGAGTCTTTTCAGAGGTAATTCAGCATAGGCGGGTACCCTTTATCTACAAAAATATATCATATGCGGAGCGCCATTCCTTATTCATTCACGATTTCAACTATGACTTTCAAGATGGTTCTAACTTTTCATTGGGACTTCTGCCTCCCACCTTTCCTGAAACTTGGTACAAAACTCACTTCCTTAGAGCACTACTACTACTACTGCAATTAATTTACACCTAATTAGTATTAAAATGTCTAATAGATATATTTCAGAAACTTGTGTAGATCACTATTATCTTGTGTCAAAACATTACTAGGATCTGTGTAGCTCTGCATTTCATAGCTCATCTTCAATTCTGGTCCACCTAAAAATCAATGTTAAACTCTTTAGCAGTGTGTGGAACCTTGGGTGTCCGAACATGCAACAATTACTCCCTCCTTTATCAAGGATTTAAAAACAGAAGTCATTTCATATTTCCAACTATGCCACAATGGTGAAATCAATTATTTAGATTGGAATACTGTATCTGGCTTGGCACTAGCTCTCCCTCCACATTATCCATACAGATAAAGATGTGTCTTATAGAGTGGTTCCTAAAACTATCCCTTTAATGGTGATCGATATTGTAACAAATGAGATCACTACTTTATTCACACGTGAATAAAAATCTCTTAAAGAATATTTTGTTAACATGATGAAAAGATTGAAGAATATGGTTCTACTCTGTCATGTCTCCCCCTTTTATCCTACAGTGTGTTTTCGGATGATTTTCTCATTTTACTTTAATAGTTTCCTCTTGACTGCTATTTTTATTTATCAAGTCTAATTCATGGTTAATAAATATTTTTGTCTTTACGTATTTATGAAGTTAATTCAAATTCTTTAAATGTGCGTTTTGTGAATAAGTGTGTTTATGTGTAAACTCACTCATTCCCGTTCTCCTTTTCTCAAGCCGTGACCCCGGCCTCCTCATCTTCTAATCGACCATGCCAACTCCTCTGATTCTGTCTTCTCTTCAGTCCATCAGCTGTTCAATCCATCCGCTGTAACTCTTTTAGGCAGCCATTGCCCCAGTTACATCTGCAGCCCCCATCATGCCACTGTTCTTGCACTGCTTTGCATTTCATCTCCTCCTTCCCAGTCTCTCTGCTGTTTTTATGAAGGGCGGATTCTGCTCTCACGTCCCACACTTTGTTCTTGTGCCAAATCTCGTGGCTCAGTTTGGAACTTCATGCCCCGTCTGAGGGACTGATGAGAGTATCTCTCTGCCTGTCAGCATGCCGTTTGGTTCTGGATGCCACAGGTGGAGATAGTTCTGCCTGCAGTCTTGTTGTTGTTGTTGTTGTTGTTGTTGTTGTTGTTGTTTCAGCTCTGGTTCTCTGTCTGTTCGATGGAGAAGGAGGAGTTTCCTGTTGGGTTAAGTCTTTTGTCTGCTTGGAGGGTCGGGATCGTAGCCTTTCTAACTCAGAGGGGGAGTCTAGGTCTCGGGACGCATTACCTATGGGAAATCTAGCACACTGAGGTTAAATAAATCCAACCCTTTCCACTCCGACTCTTTCTAATCATACTATCTGTCTTAGTTGTTAAATGCCATCTAAACAACATAATTGATGTCTACTAATGATATTACAAAAACTCACTCTAAACATTGTTTCATCCATTGCTACATATTTACCCAACATAACTCTTTCAGGAAACCATTTCCTCCTATAAATTGAAAAACGTACATGTTTCCAGCATCACATATTCCACACACTACGAAAGAACATCTACATACTTTAAATCCCACTGTTACCTGGAGCACTAGTAACCGTGCAGAGCACACTAATCAGATCACAGCAATGAAATGTGACTCAAGTGTATGCCTATGTCTACTTTCCATTATACTTATTACTTTTGCTGAACATTTATTTATATTGTCTAAATTCCTTGTCTATGATGTGCAAACAGTTTGAGTGTAAAATATGTTTTTCTCAATGTATTTACACTACAGATTCTTGAGTTTACTCATCTCCTGGTGCTGTTCAATTCCTTATTGTTTTGTACCAGTTTTCCAAAATCAGCTCTAACTGCCGTGCCGTTTCAGGAAAGGTGGCGGTACGGCTACACAATGTGTAAGTGGGTGCCAACATGTTCCCTTTTTAACTTTGATCCGGAGTGCATCTGCAGTGCGTTCTACAACTTCCCATGGTCCACTCCACACAGGTTGCAACGAGTTCATCTTGTGGATTTTTACATTTACCCAATAACCTGATCCAACAGAAATATTCGTCATGGCCCTGGCATATGCTTCCGCCTCAATGTTTCTAATATCCAACACTGGTTCTCCTCTGCATTGTGAGGTGCTACCTCGTGGTGGATATTGCTGAGTGGGGCAATCTCTGGCCAGATGTCTACAATCTCCACATATGAAGCAGCCATCATTCCTTCTTCCTCTCCATTGTCCCTTTTGTTGATGCTGTATGGGAGTGTATACCTGTGCTTGTGGCTGTACTTGCACAGGAAGATACACAGGTGTCTGCTGAACCTGGTTTGGTGGACATACACTTCCTCCTCCGCTTTGTTGAACTGTTGGAGGTGTCCGCCCTGCCTTCTTAATGCAAATTACGCCATATCAACATTGATTTTAATTTCGAACATTACTTAAATATCTGCCACAACATCAGTAACCATCAGAGTAACATTAAGTACAGTCCGCGGCATATCACTTCATGTATCAGATATCTCCTGATCTGAGTCAGCTGAGCCGTATCTGGCCGTGCAACACTCACAGCGTCACATACTGTATGCAGAAGTATTATTTTAAGCAACACATTAAGTTGACGAAACACTCGAGACAAATGTAATTAAAGTCAGATCGTGTTTTAGACGGGGCAGTGATATCATAAACCTGTTAATGGACGCATTCCAACACTTTTTCTGTTCCAGCTGTATTCACCTTGCAGGTGCAGCTCTGTGGCTTTTATCCTGGATCAAGTGTTTAAGTCATGGATGTTTAAAGTTTAACTTCTTTAAATGTCTAATATTATAGTTGACTTTTCATTCAGGAAGTATGACGCTGCGCTGTCAGTACGCTTCTCCATGTTTGTGATTGGTCGAATGCTCCAGATACCAAACCTTTCATGTGAACACGCACCTCACTAGATAGGACACGGCTGGCCTGAGCGATCCACTTGATAACCAGCGCCGTAGTACCGTTTAGCGAGAGCACCTATGTTTTGGATGAGGCCAACCGGCTAACTCAAACATATCCAGGTTAGGTTGAACCAGCTTCGTAGTATAGGCCTCTGGACCCTATGACACGGACACTAGTTCTACCAAGGCTTATTAGAGGTAAGAGTGGTAGGAGAGGAGTGGAGTTATCTTTGTATTTAGGCTGCAAGTCGACAAAGGTGATCAGATGCTAATAATGATCCGATTCATTGGATATTGATTGTCTGCCAATACCAATTCCTGATCCGATTCTTCTATTTCCCAGATGATACAGCTTCACCGTGTACACTAGCTCTATTTGTTTTTGCCATTGTAATTCACCATAAGCAATTGTTGACTGTAACGTCTAGACCAGGGGTGCCCACACTTTTTTGGCTGGTGAGCTACTTTTGAAATGACCAGCTCACCGGGGTCTACTAACCAAAAATAAAATCCCAAATTGCAAAGGTTGCTGAATATCACGTTTTATTTATACATGGGACAACTAGGCTGCAACAAACGACTCATTTGATAATCGATTAATGAAACGATTAATCGACTATTCGGACTATTACTGTACGCCTTGCACAATTTCTCAAACGCTCTTTTTTAGCCATCAACTTTTAGATTTAGCTTGAGGTTGTTTTAGGCATGTGGAAACTAGCAATGAAGACAATAAAGATGAATACTTGATTAAAAAATACATATATTATTAAATTAACTTAACAAATTGTGAACAAAATTAACATTGCTTTTTATTAATTAAATCAATATTTCACATCAAAACAACAATGTTTTAACAAATCGTACTAAATAATCTGATGACAGAACTGTAAACAGAATAACTGAAACTAGGTGACATGTCGTGCTTTTCCGGTTATTGCCCGTCCCCTTGTGTTATGAAGGTTTTTATGCATGTAAATGGTCTGCAGAGTCAAAACCCTCAAAGTACACCATGTAGCGAGTAAAACTCTAACACAGAGAAGAACTTCCCAAAACGCCTCGTTGGTGAAACGTCATCATCCATTTGATTCTTCCGGGTACATCAGGACGTCATGTTGTAACCGGAACGAAATGGACCAATCCGCGGAGCCGTTACGTTAAGCCCCCGCTGATTGGTCCAAATTGACCAATCCACGGACTTCCTCACACACTCAGTGCAGGCAGCTCTGCTGATCTCTCCTCCCTGGCTGCAGGCTGATAACAGACAGTTGGGATCGCGGCGACATTCTCTCTGCAGACCCATTCTCACAGCGTCTATCAAGCTTTCTCTTGCTCAATATCAAGCCACACTTATTGTCTTTACTTCGGCTGAGACTTTGTGTGTGCTCAGGGTGAGTTTGGCTGTGTTTCGCTGTGTATCGCTGAACAAGGAAATCACACCTCCACGGAGCTCAGCGCGATTCACAACGTGAAACAATCGGACGTTGTGAATCACCCCGAGCACACACAAAGTCTCAGCCGAAGTAAAAACAATAAGTGTACATCACATGCTAAACTCTATTGGCAAGGAGCATTGTCCACCTCGAGACGGGTAACATTTAACCACACCTTGGAGCGCTTCTCTCCGCCATCCCCGCCGTGTGTGGCTGCATGTAGCAGCCGCGTGTGTAAACTGCCCCGCCCCCTCGCACACGGGGGAGAGAGAGATCTCGTCTCGATTGGAAAGATTAAAAAATACACCGACCATAGACGCATTTGTTTGTCTTTTTGCACGTTAGAAACGAGTTGGCGACACAAGACTGCGAGATAATGTTTGTGTAGCAATAATACATGACCTTTCTCCTTCTCAACTCGCTACTCGGAGGGAAGTCGCTGTCATATGCCTAGTGAACACTCCGATAATGCCTCTCCACGTTACCTTTCTTTGGCAGAGCGACGCTTGCTTTACAAATAACGAAGGCAAATCACTTTGAATGTGACATCACAAAAAAATATATTCTTCCTCCCATTCTAGATGGAAGTGGTATATTTTTAGCTTTTTGCTCGATCCCGCACTCATTTTGTTGTCACTTGACTGATTTTGTATCGCTTTGCATTCTGGGTTAACAGACTGGAAAGCGATAGGTCGCTTTTTCTGTCAAGTAAACTCCTGAATACTTAGGCCCAATCCCAAACCACTCCCTCCACCCTACCCCTCCGTGACGGAGTGAACTCCGTCTGCAGCCACACTCGCAGCTCAACGAGGCTCCCTCCTGTCAGATGGAGGGAGTAAACACAGCAGCCAGCTTTGGGACGGCCTCCCCTCTCTCCGGCAGAAACAGGAAGTGCCGTAACTGTTTGTAACAACGGTTTCAAATCAGCATCTCTTTGACAAAAAGTTTAAATGAATAACTCAAATAAAACTCCAAACATCTTTCATTGTGTTTCAAAGCTCTTTTAGTTTTAAACCTGATGTTTATAAGCTTCTTAGTTTTTGCAACGGTCTGTAAATATACACAACTTTATAATAAAAAGCACACATTTACCTTTTTCTAGACTAAACACAGGTTTGATCCCAAGTTTAAAACATATGAGGTTATCATGAGGTTGTTAACATCGCAGTTTATCAGTGGATGTTTGCTGGAACTACTTGTGAACAGCGTGTTTCCTGACGGACACACACAGCGGTACTTTTCCCAGAAAAGGTTCATGCGAACTTAGTTCATGATCGCGTTCACACCAAAAAGAGCCGGTACTAAAAGTAGTTCATGCGAACCTTTTTACCCCCTCGAAAGTCCCTGCTGGAGAGCAGGGACTTTCGAGCGGCTCTTTTGTGAGAAAAGAGCTATATTTCTGATTGGCTGGGCGGATTGCAAACCACGCCCCGTAAAACTCCCAAAAAGTTTTGTGAAGCCGCCATTTTATTATCCTCACATTAGCATTAGCATCATTAGCATTAGCCCAGCGCAGAAACGCAGAGAGACTAACTTATGGCTAGGGATGCTCCGATCGATCGATATCGGCCGATACTCACTCTTTACCGATCGATCGGTGCTCTCTAAACATGCCGATCGCGAGAGCCGATCGCATGACGTAAAATACATGACACTTTTCTCTGTGCGCGGCAAACCAAGCTCTAAAATATTATTATATAACCTAAAATAGCAGTTTGCAGCGTGTGCGTGAAGCAGAACTCCTGCAGCTCCGCCCGCCAGACTGGTGAGCGGAACGAAACACACAAGAGTTAGACCTAACACACTTAGCTATTTGATCTACCTCTGGAACAAGCTAAACTAGTTATAAATATATTTATTCTTCACTGCCGGGTCACTCATTACTGGATCAGTGAGCTGCATGAGATACTGACCGGCTGTCAGGAGAGGAAGAGAGAGAGAGAGAGAGAGAGGGGGAGGGGGAGGGGGAGAGAGAGCGCTTCCGCTCATTTCTCCCATGTTATCCAAAGTGAATGTAATCTTGAATAATGTACATCATTTGAATGTAATAATTAAGTTGATTGTCGTTTGTGGAAGCTCCAGTGAATCATTAACATTAATCATTATCATGAGCATTAACTGAGTTTAAACATCACTTTAAATGGAAGATTTAAAGTGATGTTTAAATCTTCCATTTAGGCCCCGCCCACTCGATTGGATCGGCCCCGAAATTGGCGATCGGAGCATCCCTACTTATGGCAACACAAAATAAAACGTGGGAGCGGTGGAGATGAGGAGGTGTCGGCGTTCTGGCGATTTACTCGGAAGGCTTCAGTAGAAGCTGCTGGGACTCCCAGCAGCTTCTACTGAAGCCTTCTCCAACTCCGGGGACTTCCGGCCGGGGACTTTGGGCGGCAGTATACGCCGTGAAGGGGTTTGCGGCCTGCCAGTAAACCCAAAGCAGAAGACGAAGAAGAAGAAGAAGAAGTGACGTCAGCGGCTTCATTTGCCTAATCCTCCCCCAGGGACTTTTTCCGGTGTGAACGCGATCTGTACTTAGTTCATGAGAACTAAAGAGTTCGCATGAACCTTTGTGGGAAAAGTACCGCAGTGTGAATGCGCCTAATATGGCGGACCCTCCACGTGAACGCGCAAACGGAGGGGTAGGGTGTAGGGGGCGGTTTGGGAATGGGCCTAAATGGCAGGGAGGCCAAGGGAGGATTTTAACAGAGCTGGATTTTTTTTTATGAATGACTCGCGATCTACCAGCATTGCCCCCGCGGTCGACGTACTGGGCACCTCTGGTCTAGACTCTATGCCAACCAACTGTAATTTGTAATGTATTATACTTTAACGGTTCTGGCAACCACAGCCGCCCAAATGTTAACGTAAATGTCAAGTTTTCTTTTTACAGTGTACTTATATCTGTACATGTCTTTTCAGTTTGCTTGAAGAAGTGGCTTCAACAGACAGAAGTGCCGGCCAGATTGGGAAAGGCTGGACGCTACACAACGGGAAACGTTATGGACATGAACAAGGAAAAACCAAAAACACTTTCTTTGTTCTTATCATATATAGTGTTACGGTTTTTGTTACCATTTAAATATTGAATTCTATGTATTACTTTTATTTTAAATCAAATGCACCGGTTTTAGATAATATATTTATTTTGATGTGTAGGTTGATTTGCAGGTTGGTTGTTATTTGTATAGTTACTGTGTATTTTATTATATTAACTAGCTATTTATTAAATTAAAATACTGTTATGAACACTATACAATGTCTTTATTTTGGTAGATACCAGAATACATGACACAATGAATCTTTGTAATATATTGATGTTCTCTTGTTTAAATAAGCATACCAGTATTTAATGTGTGCTGGTCACCTGGAATCCTGGTGAGCTCCCAGCAGGGTATATTTAATACTATTATTAAGCATAAGCTGGTGATAGATGGATACACTGGCCAGCTGAAGTGTCCACAACCCCTCTCCAGCCTACTTTCTACTGGCTGGTCAATTTACAACAGCCTGACCAGCTACATTTATCTAAGCTGTCATTATTATTTATTTACTATTTATTGAAAATCTATGAATTAAAGTCACGTATACCAGTCTGTGTTCTGTTGCCGCATCGGATCTCCGCCAAATCCAGGATCATCACCCCCCTAGTTCGCTCCCGTCTGTATCTCTACCGCTACTTGAATACTGGGGCTCTGGTATGGTTCCACCACGTTAGACTCGCCCGCATGATCTGATTCCACCACACCGGCATCCTCTTCAGTAAAATCCTCCTCTTCTTGAAAGTGCACCGAGTCTATTGACGACTCACTGTCACTCGAGTCTGTCTCCGACATCAGTCATATAGGTAGCGTATTATTCAACAAGTGTTCTACTCGTGACGTGCGTGACGTCCCTAACTGGCGAAAGCTGTTTTGTTCGGCGCGGTCGTGTAACATCGGAAGCGAGCATGGAAAGTTGTAATAAATACAGCGGGCATATTGACATGATTTCCCATTAATAATAGTATAAATGTCGTATCGTAATAAGAACAGTATTGTCCTTCATTTCGTAAGCTCTTTAAGGTGTCATGGCTAGGACGAAGTTACAAAGTGCTGTAAGAGATAATTGTGCCAAACATTAAACAAAGTCAAGTGATTCTCAAACATCGAGCTGCTCGTGGATCATCAGGGTTCTGTACGTCAAACGTGTTCCTTTGGAGGAGGCCAGAGTGAAGCTCCTGTTCTGAGTCCATGTGTCGGAGAGGCTTCTTCTTCTTCTCCTGCTGTCTTTTCATCGGAGCACTTTGATCGGTCACGTGTGTCCTGTGTATCCCCCTCAGTCTCTCAGGGACGTTCAGATCAGGAACCTCCGGGCTGTGGCTTCTCTTTAAGGTCCGTGCCTTGAGGTGGATCTGAGGGATAAACCGTGTCTATTAGTCTGAGGGATTATTAACAGAGAACTGATGACATACAACGAGTCAACACGTGAACATCCAGAACTCATATAATTATACACCACCACCACCGTATCCTGAGATGGACCTTTACGGTATGTTGACTTGTCATTCTACCTGAACAGTGTGCATGCAGCTGGAAATGCAGCATTTTTAGGAGCGGTGCAAATGCGCTACAACGACCCTAACACTTTTATTAGGAGAAAGGCGCTACAGCTTCAAAAAGCATGCAAATATTAAAACAAAAATGTGCGGGGACTTTGGACCCCCCGGTGGCCCCCTGAAAATGAAAAGTTTAGGATTAAACAATTTCTTGGCTGACGGATGGCTGCCCCCTCTCAGAAAAATAACTCACCTTGTGATAAACCCCCAAGAGAAAAAGCATACTATTTCAGAAATAATCCTTGATGTGGTTTAGAACAGGATGGCGTTTTATCACAGCAGAATTTAACTTTATCTCCGGTAGAATTCTGATCAGGCATTAGCTCCGCCTCCTTATTTATTTTTTTCAAGCTAAGGACCCAAGATCCGTGTTTCTCTAACAGGGCTTCAAAAGAGGGGTCTGAGCAGCATGAGGCGCGGCTGCAACGGGTGATTTTGAAAAAAAGAACTTCACAGACATGTTTTGTATCGATACGGCCCGACAATATATGTATCAAATATAGCATGATAGGTCCACTTTAAGGTATGTTTCCAACAACAGTAACGGTTGGACAACTTTAGAAACCCACAACGTCAACAAGCGCTCCGGTCCCAGCTGTTTCTGTGGTGTTGTCAAGTAGGTGAAGATGTTTCCTCATTTGTAAATCATTTTTTAAACTACAGTGGAAATGTTTAGGGCCGTTGTAGCGCGTTTGCACCTGTCGGACACCGTACTTCCTGGTTCATTATACCACCAAAATTCACAAAGACACTGCTTGTAAATAATCTATCAGGAGAAATAAGGGTCAGTACGTCCTCAATGAATTATACATGAATTCTGGCAGGATAATAGTGGTGCAAACTGACAGATATCCTCTTCCCGTCATATCTCAACACTTATACATTTCTCTATACATTATAAAGTCTTTGTACACAGCCTAAATAGTACATCTAGCATCAGATCATTTTCCAGGGTGATATTGTAGTACACAAAGTGATTTGGGATTAAATTCACTGTACTGTTTATATACCTGATGAGTGTTTACCTGTTTGGCCGTTTCTATGGTGACGCTGGACAGAGAGGAACAGCAGGAAGAGACAGAAGCTGATGAACGACATCACTGTGCAACACAACAGGAAGGAGTAACTGCCCTGACTGTCTATCACCTGGGGGGGGAACACACACACACACACACACACACACACACACACACACACACACACACACACACACACACACACACACACACACACACACACACACACACACACACACACACACACACACACACACACCACACACACACACACACACACACACACACACACACACACACACACACACACACACACACACACACACACACACACACACACACACACACACACCACACACACACACACACACACACACACACACACACACACACACACACACACACACACACACACACACACACACACCACACACACACACACACACACACACACACACACACACACATTAAATGCACTGATTATTGTGAATTAAAGGACATTTAAAGAGTGTGACGTGTGTTACCGATCCGATGATTAGCTGCAGCAGCATCTCTCCGGTGCTGGCACTGGTCACCAGGACCGTCGTGGCACAACCTGAAACACACAGGAAATACACTATGTAATGAAGGGTTTTATATGATGGGAATAGAGAATCATCAACCTGTCCAGATCTCTTTTATTTGCATGTATGTGTAACGGAGTTAAAAATGCGTAGACATAATTATTAGTTCTAAATTACGATTTATAATAGGTTATTTTTATGAAATTGTTTCTTTCTGATGTTTTTGAGTTATGTTTCTGGTGGGAACACTTTCCCGTTGCGCATCTTTTCCCATTTCCTGTATGTCATTTTCGCTTTCCCCTCACATTGAAGTGAGCACTGCTGAGGGTAAGCTGTACTAGGAATTGTGTTATAGTGCATTACAAGTTTGTGTGGTAAACCGGCTATTTAAGTTTATGAAAGTGACGTATGTTGTGAAGTGTCAGTTTGGGTATATTATTAACCCGTTTTTGTTAAGTTTCCACCGTAAGAAATTGTATTTTTGAGTGATATCTACGGTGTGGTTTTGGCGGGAAATAGACGCGATCTGCATCATTTTCTTTGTTTACATGTCAACACTTTCTGAGTTTTCTTTCTTTTCTTTTGTAAAGATGTGCAACGCGGATGTAAAGACAATATTATTTTTGTTCTGAGGAATAAATGCCAGAAAAGACACCCAGATGCTTCGTCGTTTCCTGATCGATAACAGATCGCTTACGGTTGTGACCCGTTACATATGTGCAGGGTTAATAATAATAATAATGCATTTTATTTACGGGCGCCTTTCAAAACTCTCAATGACACCCTTCAGAGCATAATTAAAGAAGAGCACACAGTAATACAAGACTTAAACAATTAAAAACAACAATCAGTTTAGCAGAGATTAAGAAATGGAATACGCCAGTTTAAAAAGGCGTGTTTTCAGGCTGGATGTGAAGGTTGGGAGTGAGTCCATATTGCGGATGTCTTGCGGGAGAGAGTTCCAGAGACGGGGGGCAGAGTGGCTGAAGGCTCGTGACCCCATGGTGATCGGGTTGGGAGGGTTACTTTGTAAATGTAATCAGTTACTGATTACATGGCTCTGAAAGTAATCCGAATACAGTTACACTTACGTGTCTTTAAAAAGTAATCAGATTACTTTTAGATTACTTTCCTTTTCAATCTAAAATGGGTATGTTTTGGTGAACGGGAGACACACAAAGCAAAAGGAAACTGAACGTGTTTTTACTGTTTTAATGGCTTATCAAGAGCACACTGAAACATCACATCTGAAACGATGTAACAACATAATACACTTGTTGGGGATGCAGCTTGGGATGTGAGGAGTGAGGGACACGGCTTAGAACGGGACGTGTCGCCTTCTGTCCTGCCAGTGTTAGCAGGACATGAATTAAAATGTCGAACTCGGACTTCATTTTAAGGACATTTCGGCTAGGGGTGGAGAGCTATATTTGTTTAAGCACCGGATCGGCAACACAGGAGAGGAGAGTGTGTGCACCATCTGCCTTGCTCTATGAATTCATGTCTGTGACTCTCACGGTATCTGCTGCCCGCAGCTGTTTTATAGAAGGAAAACCTGCTTCACTTCATGAAATCTCTGCAGCGCCAGGAGGCAGCGGGAGGGTTAACCCAGCCTCTGAGAAGAGGAGCGCGCACCGCCTTCACTGTGTTTACCTTCAGAAATAACCATTAGTAGGCTAAAGAGCGACCGCAGGCTGATGTGTTTTAACCACACACACCTCTATGTACACACACGCGATTTAAACGCAGACTTTTGTTCCTCCATGTTTCGTTGTTATTGTTGCAGAGCGAGCGGACCCGCGATTTTTTTCCAAACGCTTTTTGGGCCCATCTGCGCGGTAATAGGTTTTGTGCGCTGTGACGATTCGGCTGTACCTTTAGTAATGAATATTACATGTTGTGAGGAAATCTTTCCACCAATAATTCCAATAAGTAATCCAAAATGTATTAACTTCTGGTTTACGAAAGTAACTGTAATCAGATTACTCGTTTTTCAAATGTAACGCGAGCTGAATACAGTTGCTTGATTTTTGTATTCTGATTACGTAACGCCGTTACATGTATTCCGTTACAACCCAACCCTGCATATGTGTGCAATAAACTGTTTGTCACATTCTTGGGTTTGTCACTCGTTTCTTAATTTACTTTCAGGTTATTCTTCCAGCTGTTCTACTTTGTTTCTTCAGTTTTTTGTGGTGCATTGCAAACGCAGAAGCAGGGAAGCTGCATGTATGAAAATGGTCTTAATACAAATCATTAACACACAACATTAGGAAGGATCTTTTCAGTGGAAGAAAAAGTATTCAGATTCTTTACTTGAGTAAAAGTACTAAAACCACACTTTAAAATTACTTATACTAATGTTGGATGGTTTTATCTATACCGTATCATGTTATTTAAAAAGTTTTCTTTAGTTATTGTGTTTCAAAATCTGAATGTATTAAGTAACTAGTAAATACAGTAAGTCTGTAAAATAAATATTACAGTATAGTAAAGTAGTATAAAATGAAATGAAAAGTCTAAGTAGTGTCTCCACTTTCAAGAGTCCTCTCCTGCTGATGTTCAGGTGTATATCAGTATGTAGTGTCTCTACTTTAAAGAGTCCTCTCCTGCTGATGTTCAGGTGTATATCAGTATGTAGTGTCTCTACTTTAAAGAGTCCTCTCCTGCTGATGTTCAGGTGTATATCAGTATGTAGTGTCTCTACTTTAAAGAGTCCTCTCCTGCTGATGTTCAGGTGTATATCAGTATGTAGTGTCTCTACTTTAAAGAGTCCTCTCCTGCTGATGTTCAGGTGTATATCAGTATGTAGTGTCTCCACTTTAAAGAGTCCTCTCCTGCTGATGTTCAGGTGTATATCAGTATGTAGTGTCTCTACTTTAAAGAGTCCTCTCCTGCTGATGTTCAGGTGTATATCAGTATGTAGTGTCTCTACTTTAAAGAGTCCTCTCCTGCTGATGTTCAGGTGTATATCAGTATGTAGTGTCTCTACTTTAAAGAGTCCTCTCCTGCTGATGTTCAGGTGTATATCAGTATGTAGTGTCTCTACTTTAAATAGTCCTCTCCTGCTGATGTTCAGGTGTATATCAGTATGTAGTGTCTCTACTTTAAAGAGTCCTCTCCTGCTGATGTTCAGGTGTATATCAGTATGTAGTGTCTCTACTTTAAAGAGTCCTCTCCTGCTGATGTTCAGGTGTATATCAGTATGTAGTGTCTCTACTTTAAAGAGTCCTCTCCTGCTGATGTTCAGGTGTATATCAGTATGTAGTTTCTCTACTTTAAAGAGTCCTCTCCTGCTGACGTTCAGGTGTATATCAGTATGTAGTGTCTCTACTTTAAAGAGTCCTCTCCTGCTGACGTTCAGGTGTATATCAGTATGTAGTGTCTCTACTTTAAAGAGTCCTCTCCTGCTGATGTTCAGGTGTATATCAGTATGTAGTGTCTCTACTTTAAAGAGTCCTCTCCTGCTGATGTTCAGGTGTATATCAGTATGTAGTGTCTCTACTTTAAAGAGTCCTCTCCTGCTGATGTTCAGGTGTATATCAGTATGTAGTGTCTCTACTTTAAAGAGTCCTCTCCTGCTGATGTTCAGGTGTATATCAGTATGTAGTGTCTCTACTTTAAAGAGTCCTCTCCTGCTGATGTTCAGGTGTATATCAGTATGTAGTGTCTCTACTTTAAAGAGTCCTCTCCTGCTGATGTTCAGGTGTATATCAGTATTAGTGTCTACTGTGACATGTCTCCATGCTTTATGTTCAAAAAGCTGTGCTGCACCTCTTTTCACCCTCTGTCTGAAACCAGAGCCCAGTCTGCTCTGATTGGTCAGCTCACCGTCTCTGTTGTGATTGGGCCTTACCTTTGTAGTCGAGTATGTCCTCTGTAAAGGCCAGCATGGAGGGGAAAACGCTGCTGATGCACAGTCCCAACACACAGGTGCCGATGAAGAGGAACACACAGCTGGTGTAGAAGATCATCAACAGGCACTGAACCAGGATCACCCCGAGCTGAAAGACACATGGGCAATGATAACAGAAGTGTGCGTTTAACAACAATAGAGCAAAGTACTTGCTGTACAAAACGTAACCCATATTAAAGTAAATATCAACCTAAATCAAACACATATCAGACTAGTTTCTACACATTTCAACAAGAAAATTACAACGATTGTATCCAACTGCACAGCAAGCATACCCATAATTCCATAAAAAGATCACTGAATGTTGTTGTCTTTTCCGTATGAAGGCCACCAAAGTCTTTTTGAGCCGAATAGCTCAGTTGGGAGAGTGTCTTTGTCTGGTGGACATGTAGGTGCATTCATACCTGCAATTTAAACCGCAGGATAGCTGGTCGGATGATCAGTAATAATGTCGTTTTGTTTTCCATCCTACAACCTTGCATTCAATAATACTAAGTGTCCATATGAGAACGATCCAGGCACCTCTTCTTGTAAAAATGACTTTTCAGAAAGTACGTACTTGGAAGTAATACTAGATGGGCGGACACATAGCACTTGACTAGCATATCCGCAGTTTTACATTGAAGGTAGGGCTGAACGATATTGGAAAAAACTGACATTGCGATTTTTTCCCCTGCGATATGAAAACAAACAGGAATTGAAGAAAACATTTTTTTTTCTTTTTCCCGCAAACCATCCCTTCTCGAACTTTAATGATACAATTGGTATTTTTTTAACTATATTTAACCGGATGAAGGATTTTATTCACAGACGTCTGGATCTTAAGTTATCAGAGCAACAAGCTGAGCTCGGTTAGTAGCGCCGAACTGGAGAAACACATGAAACTACTTTATTCAGTGTCTTTACCTTTAATCACCGTCCGGTTGCCTTGGAGATTTGATCGTGAGTGGTGGTTTGCCGTCATTCACTCAAGTACCCCTCGCAAGTTTTCCTTTTGTAGCAAGCAGCAAAATAATTGTAACATGACGTGTTTGAGTTAATTTGCCTACTTAAGATCGCAAGTCCTAAAAAATAAATAAAATATTAATAATCATTTTTTAAATCGCACGTCCTGCAAGTTGAACAGTGAGCAAGTGACTAGCATTTCTGCAGTTCAAATTGAAGGTATGTCCACCAGACAAAGGCAGCACACCTCTTGGCTTGCATACTGGTGACCAGAGATGGGGTCGTTACTAAAAAAAAAGTAATATATTACTTTAAAAAAAAGTAATATTACACTACTTCGTTACTCTCTACATAAAGTAACTCGTTACTTTACTCGCAGGGCCGGCCCCCCCCTCCCTGCAGGCAGATCACGCAGACTGCTAAAGTTTCAAATGTTCTCTTTAGTTCAGTTTCCATTGTCGCATAAAGGCCCTGACACACCAACCCGATTTTTGGAGTCAGAGGCTGTCGGGCATTCGCGGCGCCGTAGTCAGGTTGGTGTGTCCCGCACCGTCGACCGTGACACGACTTATTTGGACTGCCAGACCAAATAATCACTCTGATTGGCTGTTCAGCTAGTGAATCAGTGCATGAGAAGCGAAAGCGGAAGTGAGGGACGTAAACAAACGATTTAAAAAAGGCACACACAGACTGCTATTCTTTTTCATCTCATCATGGCGATCTGGAATGATGCAAACGAAGACCTGCTCATCACCTTGATCCAGGAGAGGCCAGCTCTGTATGATATTACGGAGAAAAGATACTCTTCTTCTTCTCTGTCTTCCGGTTGTTGGCTCTTTTGAATGGCGAATACACACTACCGCCACCTGCTGGTATGGAGAGTTATTGTCACTCACGCACTGAAGTCGGTGCGGTGTGTTCCCGTGCGACACATGGCCAAAACGCAGGAGAACACGGCCAGGCAACAGCCGACTTCAGCGTCGGCTAGTCCTCTGGTGACTGCTTGGTGTGTCAGGGCATTAAGACTGATCCAGATCCTGAATGTTTTCCTATCTGACCGTGGCTGTCCTCTGTCTCCTGCTATCTGACCGTGGCTGTCCTCTGTCTCCTGCTATCTGACCGTGGCTGTCCTCTGTCTCCTGCTATCTGACCGTGGCTGTCCTCTGTCTCCTGCTATCTGACCGTGGCTGTCCTCTGTCTCCTGCTATCTGACCGTGGCTGTCCTCTGTCTCCTGCTATCTGACCGTGGCTGTCCTCTGTCTCCTGCTATCTGACCGTGGCTGTCCTCTGTCTCCTGCTATCTGACCGTGGCTGTCCTCTGTCTCCTGCTATCTGACCGTGGCTGTCCTCTGTCTCCTGCTATCTGACCGTGGCTGTCCTCTGTCTCCTGCTATCTGACCGTGGCTGTCCTCTGTCTCCTGCTATCTGACCGTGGCTGTCCTCGTCTCCTGCTATCTGACCGTGGCTGTCCTCTGTCTCCTGCTATCTGACCGTGGCTGTCCTCTGTCTCCTGCTATCTGACCGTGGCTGTCCTCTGTCTCCTGCTATTGACCGTGGCTGTCCTCTGTCTCCTGCTATCTGACCGTGGCTGTCCTCTGTCTCCTGCTATCTGACCGTGGCTGTCCTCTGTCTCCTGCTATCTGACCGTGGCTGTCCTCTGTCTCCTGCTATCTGACCGTGGCTGTCCTCTGTCTCCTGCTATCTGACCGTGGCTGTCTCTGTCTCTGCTCACGCTGTTGCGTCGGCGTGTTCTCCTGCGTGTTGGTCACGTGTTGCACTGGAGCCAGACACCGCAAAGACTTCAGCCGAGCACGTACGAACTGCGCATGCGTG
>CM070495.1:40850737-41003237 GCA_036324585.1 Champsocephalus esox
GATGTTTGCGATCGCGCCCCCCCTGCCCCACCAGGCTGTTGCGGAGGTGCCCCAGGTCCGAGGCAGATGATGAGTTCAGGGTCCAGTTTGAACCCAGGACACACGAGTCGTCTGACAGGAAAGGATCAGCCACCAGCGGACTGACCAGCGCTCCAACGCCTATGAAGAAATGCAGGGCCTGGGGCGGGACGGGGACGTGGGTTATGATGTCAGGTTCATTAGCATTCGGTCCGAGAAAACCTGCTTTATTATTTTGGCAATAGATTTTTCATTACATTTTTTAGTCATCTTCACAAAAATAACAAAAGTTAGCGTAACAATTAATTCTCAACACAAGATTTCGTCTTTGTAAACTAAGTTGTCCACGAGTCCTCTCCTCATCATCTCCCCAAAGGTCAAGGTGCAATCTTATTTTGAATGAAGGATATAACCAGGCCAGAAGCTCGCTGTATAGCCTCTAATGCTTTAGCGCTGCTTACAGTTCTGATTGACATAAGGTAATCAGATTACATTATGATACTCAGATTAGGTTACCGATTACATTTTTAAAAAGGTACAGTTTTTTGCATTAGTATATTTTTTGATTGAACATCTTAGAAACAAAACAAACTATAATAATTATAACAAAGAGAAGCAAAATAAAAATAAACGTTCAGGGTATTAAAATAATAATTCTCAAATAGTTTCCGTCATGTTCAAAAGGGGCAAGAAGAAGTAGAAGCTTAAAAACGTTCCTGGACCCCCCCCCAGTAAATCGAACGGAAAACATTTTTAAATCAAACACTCACAGCTGTCCCCCCCCCCTCTCTCTCCCCCCCTCTCTCCCCCCCCCTGACCTGCAGGAAGGTGGCCGAGTCCCTCTGGTAGAGCTTCACCAGCTGGAGGTTGGAGATGGTGTCGATCACCCCCATGGCTAGACCAGCGATCGCCATGGCGACAGACAGCAGCGCCACATGGTTACAGAGCGGGATGATGGAGAACACGAGAGAGATGATGAGCGAGCAGGAGAAGAGCGTCCACAGGGAGGACAGGAGTCTGAGGGGGACATTTTAAATACATTTCAAATTCAGAAGAAGGAATGTAGCCCAAAAGAAAACCAAAAATAAAATGCAGTCTTCCCATAATCTATTTGTCTTTCTTTTCAAATGTATTCTAACATTTTAATCCTGCGAGTAAACCCCATTTTAAAATGTAATCTGATAACATAATCCAATTACATGTAATCCGTTACTCCCCAGGGCTCCATTGGACTTGTTCACATCTGGAACATAGTGACATCACTACGTAACACTCACGCTTCTATTGGCTAACGCTCCAACACATTGTACGTGACAGGCTAAGGGGCGGGACATCTCTGAAGCGGTTGACCAATCACAATAGAGCCGGCCAGCTAACCAATCAGTGCAGACTGGGCTCTGGTTTCAGACAGAGGGTGAAAAGAGGTGCTGCAGCACAGGCAGTATGAGGACAATAAAGAGCTTTTTTAACATTAAAGCAGGGAGACATGTAGAGACACTACATACTGATATACACCTGAACATCAGCAGGAGAGGACTCTTTAAAGTAGAGACACTACATACTGATATACACCTGAACATCAGCAGGAGAGGACTCTTTAAAGTAGAGACACTACATACTGATATACACCTGAACATCAGCAGGAGAGGACTCTTTAAAGTAGAGGCACTACATACTGATATACACCTGAACATCAGCAGGAGAGGACTCTTTAAAGTAGAGACACTACATACTGATATACACCTGAACATCAGCAGGAGAGGACTCTTTAAAGTAGAGACACTACATACTGATATACACCTGAACATCTGCAGGAGAGGACTCTTTAAAGTAGAGACACTACATACTGATATACACCTGAGCATCAGCAGGAGAGGACTCTTTAAAGTAGAGACACTACATACTGATATACACCTGAACATCAGCAGGAGAGGACTCTTTAAAGTAGAGACACTACATACTGATATACACCTGAACCTCAGCAGGAGAGGACTCTTTAAAGTAGAGGCACTACATACTGATATACACCTGAGCATCAGCTGGAGAGGACTCTTTAAAGTAGAGGCACTACATACTGATATACACCTGAACATCAGCAGGAGAGGACTCTTTAAAGTAGAGACACTACATACTGATATACACCTGAACCTCAGCAGGAGAGGACTCTTTAAAGTAGAGACACTACATACTGATATACACCTGAACATCAGCAGGAGAGGACTCTTTAAAGTAGAGACACTACATATTGATATACACCTGAACATCAGCAGGAGAGGACTCTTTAAAGTAGAGACACTACACACTGATATACACCTGAACATCAGCAGGAGAGGACTCTTTAAAGTAGAGACACTACATACTGATATACACCTGAACATCAGCAGGAGAGGACTCTTTAAAGTAGAGACACTACATACTGATATACACCTGAACATCAGCAGGAGAGGACTCTTTAAAGTAGAGACACTACATACTGATATACGCCTGAACATCAGCAGGAGAGGACTCTTTAAAGTAGAGACACTACATACTGATATACACCTGAACATCAGCAGGAGAGGACTCTTTAAAGTAGAGACACTACATACTGATATACACCTGAACATCAGCAGGACTCTTTAAAAGTGTTTCACTCCTAAATTATCAATGATATTAAAACATGAAGTTCCAGCGTATTGTTGCTGCAGTAAAATCACCTTCATGGCCGTTTCTCCCTTATCTTTTACTTATCACACCTTCACATTATCTTCACCTTGCATTCTTCTCCTTTCCTGCCAACTTTCCACTCTGCTTTTAACCTTGTCCTGGGTAATGTTTGGTTTGTAGGGAGATTTTCCCCCAGAGCCTGGGATATACGGCACAACAATATCATGTTGGACATAACGAGCAGAGCACAATGACAGAGCCGGTACACGGCACGCTGAACGTGAAACAGATCAATATTATACAATGTTTAAAAAGGATCTACTTTCACACTGCTGAGGAAACACCCTGAACAGCCGTCTGTCATTTGAATGTTACATATTTGCAAGTCAAATTCAGAACATTATCTTTCTAATCTAAATGATTAATACACCAACTTTAAAGTAGGCCTAAAAAGCATCACGTCGCCAGACAAGCTAAATGTATTTATTCAACCTTCTTATATATTTTTGTGTGTGTAATAATACAAATGTAGGGACGTTGTTAGACAGAAAACATATGGCGACTACACAGTATCTACTACAGACTCATTAGTCTTACTGTGACTCTGAATATCATGGGAATATAACATTATTTTACATTTCATCAACGAACCAACATTGAAGTCCCCCTTCTGCTCCAGTCGGACTCACATGTTGCTCTTTTCTTGTTCATGTGATGTCTGGGTATTGTTTTGTACGTTTTGGTGTTTCCCCTTATTTTCCCATGATACTGTCATACCCTGAACAGAACAAATACAAACAATGAACAGTAGTCTTAAAGCAGCTCACCAGAGGTGGGAAGTGGTGGAGTACAAATACTTCGTTACTGTACTTCAGTACATGTTACATCAGTACTCCACCTGTACTTTCTACTTCCTACATGTTGAACTCAAATACCTGTACTTTCTACTTCTTACATGTTGAACTCAAATACCTGTACTTTCTACTTCTCACATGTTGAACTCAAATACCTGTACTTTCTACTTCTCACATGTTGAACTCAAATACCTGTACTTTCTACTTCTTACATGTTGAACTCAAATACCTGTACTTTCTACTTCTTACATGTTGAACTCAAATACCTGTACTTTCTACTTCTTACATGTTGAACTCAAATACCTGTACTTTCTACTTCTCACATGTTGAACTCAAATACCTGTACTTTCTACTTCTTACATGTTGAACTCAAATACCTGTACTTTCTACTTCTCTCATGTTGAACTCAAATACCTGTACTTTCTACTTCTTACATGTTGAACTCAAATACCTGTACTTTCTACTTCTTACATGTTGAACTCAAATACCTGTACTTTCTACTTCTCTCATTTCCCAAACAGCTGGTTCCTTTAGTCTGAATGTGTGTTTGGTGCGTGATCATTATTCTTTAGAGTCATTGCGTGCCTATTGGTTGGAACACGATCCGTGTATCCATCACTTCCTGGTCTTCTCTAAAGAAGAGGGACCAATGGAAACGTTGTCATGTTGCCGTTGTTCAGCATGGAAACATTCATTAGCTAACAATGACATTATTGTTCTATTAATATAAAGGGATATCAGGTACTTTTTAAAACAGATGCTAGTTATGGGTAGCCTACTTGATACTTAAGTACATTTCGAAGCCCATAGTTCTTTACTTTTACTTAACTTGAGTAAAGAAGTTTAGTCAGTACTTCTACTTTTAGCAGAGCATTTTTAAACACGAGTGTCCGTACTTCTACTTGAGTAAAGCATGTGTGTACTTTTGCCATCTCTTCAGGACTTCAGCTCACTCACGTTTTCTTGAAGAGCCCCCCCAGGCTGCTGCCGACCAGCAGGAAGAACTGCTGGGAGAAGAAGACCCAGGTGATCTGCTGCAGGCTGGAGTGCGTCTGACAGCGAAGGTCCAGCACCGTGGGGCCCAGGAAGGCGATGCACAGCCCGAAGCTGAAGAAAACACTCCAGTAGGTGAGCGTGTATTTCCAGTGGCACTTAAACAGCGCCCAGATCCGCTCGTCCAGCAGCTTCATGTCGGAGCTTCACCTCCGGATCTCTGCGGAGCTTCTCATGAATCTGCCTCAGTGTGAGCAGCTCTGTCAGACAGACCTCCACTCAATACCGGAGGAGAAAGTAAACACAGTCTGACCAATCCGGGCACTTTCCCAGTTTAGTGCCACTTAGCTGACTGACGGACGAGGCGCTGATTGGCTGATAAACCAATGTACCGCCCACTGGGTGAATGCTTACAGATCCAGTGATGAAGTTGGAGCTACTGTAATTGTTGTTTTTATTTATTATTGAGTGGCGCAGTGATGAGTCCTAAAACCCGGAAGTGAGTTAGTATTTTACCACTACCGGTTCCCTCGTCTAGGGAGTCAATGGGATTTCTCCATAGGATTTTGCAAAATAGCTTGAAATAAGGTATGTGGAAAACGAACCTGTTTGATAAATGCACATTTCGTTCAGCCGGATAATATCCACATGTCTACCTACCCTACTTTTATAATTTTCGAATCATAAATCTAATCGCCAGAAGAGAAGAGAGGCGAAGTCCCTCCCCTTCCGGTGGGACTCATGGGACCTTATTTCGGAAAAATTATGTATTGAAGTCAATGGAGAGAGAAACGTTATCTTTCGGTCCCGTTTGAATTGTGCTACGAATTACACACATGATGTTTGTCAATTTAAAAGATAATTTTGCAAGTCAAAACATTTAAAATGTGTCGTAAAACTGTGAAGTAACACTTTTTGTTGTGTTAAACGCTCAATGAACTACAACTCTGGTCTCGCACACGTCACCAACACCAAGATGGCCGTCACGTTAGCCCATTTCACGAAAAGTATTAAAAGAAGTGAAAATCACTCTAAGTCTGGGCATGTTGAGAGCTGCACGTACGGAAAAGGGGAGTTAGTCGGTTCTGTAAGAGCCAGCATGCGGGGACCAGCTTTACAAGGTTTCGATGCACGAGTGTAATGTGTAACGTTAATGACATCACTTACGCGACTCTGGGATTTGTAGTCTTTCAATTTCATATTTAAAACAGTTTTACGACAAACTGTGACTTTTTTGACATGGAAATGATTTTTTAAGATTGACAAACATCATGGTGTAATTCGTGGCACAATTCAAACGGGATCGACAGATAATCTTTCTCTCTCCATTGACTTCAATACATAATTTTTCCGAAATAAGGTCCCATGGGGTGGAAGATGGGCGGGACTTCGCCTCTCTATAAACGAACTTCAGCCGAGTACAGCAGGGTCGCACGACTTAAACGTCACGCCAACTTAAGATCGATATTCAAACATACAGATTCAAAATTGTACAAGTTGAAGCGTTAGTTTTAACAGTCTGCAGGAGGCAGGGACTTGCTTTCCAGCAGAACAGGGGTAAACAAACTTAGCGGGAGTGTTTACGTGTTCGGTGTAATGACGTACAAAGTCCTCGACAACTTCTGTAGTCCTATTCAGCCACTTGGTAACAACCATCGTTTTTCAGACACGTAAACTCTTCAGAAATCACCAGTGCTCCACTGCTGATGGATTTAACGTCGTAGAACAAAACGTGATCCGTCTCTTAAATTTGAAACCTTATTTCGATCTATTTTCCAAAATCCTATGGAGAAATTAATTCATTATTAATTGTTATGGTTGTTGATTAACAGTGCCGAAAGATAACAATTAATATTAAGAACGCTGTGAGAAGGTTTTTGTTCTTCAAAACGGGAAAGCAAATATTGATGAAATGAAGAAACAAATGAACATTTTCTGAAAAAGTGACGATGCATATGGATGAATATATTTGTGTGAATAACAATATGTTCTCATTGTTGCAGTGTTATCGCCTGCTTTTTGGATACACAGTTTTTCCAGACCAATTTATAATTATCTATGTCATACATTACATCACATGTTAGACGCTTTTATCCAAAGCGACTTCCATACTGTGGGCAATCCCCACCGGAGCAATATGGGGTGAAGAGTCTCGGGGACACAACGACATGCTGACTGCAGTGGGGTTTGAACCTGCCTCCCATACCAGTATGCCGAATACATTTGCTAAATTCATGTTCATTCATCATGTTGAAGACCGTTTAAAACCCCCAGTTTTTAATACAAAGTGACGCCCTTGGATGTAGCAATGAAACACTTTACTAGAAGAAATGACTTAAGCACAAGCAAATCTTAACCCTGCGTTTATATATCCATCACTGAACCAGTTGTCTACTACATAGTTGATTTAATGTACTTCATAATGCAAAGACAAGCTAAGAAAACCAGCGGGAAATGTATCGGTGGGGCATTGACAGGCCGTGGTGGAAAGTACATTTACTAGAATACGTTTCTTAATTGGAAGTATTTCCATTTTATGCTATTTTTATCAGTAAATCATAATTTAATAAAACACTCAGCACTGTCACAGTCCACAGAAGGTCAGATTTGACTCATGTTTATAACTCTAGCTGTTATGCAATGTTCCAGTGCAAGTAGAGCGATAGCACCATCTTCTGTTCATCTATCTTATTGTACATTTACCCTGATACTACCTCCTCAAAGAAGAACATCATATTGTAAAAATAACCTCGTAGATAGCTGAAAAAAGGTGAGTGTGTGCCAGAGTTTCCATAGTTTATTTATTCATGAATCAATCAATTACTCAATCAATGTTATGCCTTTTGGCAGTCACAGTACATTCAATTTCTCATTTCATAACAGACAAATCCCACAAAATATCACATCTCATACAAAATCTAAACTTATCTTTTATAAAACATTTAGACATCTGCAGGTTTTTTTCTTTATTATACTTTAAATACAGCTTTCTATTTTTAAACGGCATAAACCTCACTGAGAAAGATGAAAACATCTGTTAAAATACATATATATTATTTCTTTTTCATTACAGTATTTAAAATAGCTTCATTTACCACGACTAAATGCACAGTAATACTTCTGCCACTGAGGGGAGGAAGGGAGCGGTTGGAAGAGCAACACCACAGACATACATCCCTCCGAAGTTTCTCTACTCATTGCTTTTAACTTGCTCTTTCTGACACATGACGGTGAATCTTCATTCAGCGTACTTCACTTCAACGACACCTTTCCTTCTACCTTTGTGGTCTCCTTTCTCTTAGTAAACAATCTGGCCTCATAGGTCCTAGTCATGTCGATAGGGGCTTGGCTTGGCTCGTCACCGGTTCAAGTCCCGGTAAGACCAAGTGCTACCGAGGTGTCCCTGAGCAAGGCACCGTTCCCCACGCTGCTCCCAACACTAGGATGGCTTAAATACAGAGAAACAATTTCCCCACGAGGGATTAATAAAAGTGAATCTTAATCATATAGAAGTTGTCTTTATAAATCAAACGTAACTGTAGACTTGCAGTAGATTTCTTGAAGACGTTTTGCCTTTTATCCAAAAAGCTTTTCTCAGTTCTCAGTGACATGTTAGGAGTGCATATCATTCTAACTTTCAGGTTCATATTTTGTGTCTCTATTGTGGCTTTAATGTTCAAAATGCTGCAGCACCTCTTTTCACCCTCTGTCTGAAACCAGAGCCCAGTCTGCGAGAGTCGTCAGTTCTACAGTATGTATGGACACTGGGGCATTCCATGTACTGTACGGACAACCTCAAACAAGTCCTTACTGGATGATCTTTACCTTTTTAACGTTGGGACTTAAAAGGCAGCATTCAACGTTTCCCGTAAAAGTCTCTAAAGATAAAACGTGAGAAGCACGTATGTCCCACACAGCACGAATAGACACAGTTTGAACTTCTCCCAAGCTTTCAAGAGGAAAGACTGTGCTTTGTTAACCCAATTAGAACGGTTATTACGTGTCCCCGTGTGTTACGTTCTTGATATAAAATAACATTTGGGCAATTGGGGGCTATCTTCACGGTTCAAATGGCCAATTGAAGAGGGAAATGGATATGGTTAGACTGTTAGAAATCTGTTCAGCTAATACGGACACAGCAATCTCTAAAGAAAACAAGACAACTGTCTTTAGGGCGTAGGTTGGAAAGAGTATAACATCAGTAAGCCTTAAGCCGTAGGAGGGTGACTTCATCATTTGATCTAGAGATGATTAAATTGCTGCGGATATTCATTTAAGGAACATAGATGATAGCTGTTGCCTTCAGAGGTGATTAGACAACAGAACTGTTTTGTGTTAACCATACCTCGGCCTGAATACCCGCATCTCAATCAGAACTGAGTGAGCCTTCAGATGAAAGGCTTAATGTCTACTTCTGGATTTCATGACTTGTATGACGGGGAATTCTCTTCGACCGGCAGCAGATGGAGAGGGCAGATTAAGGAGGGCAGATTAGCCGCAAACCCTTATTCCTTTGTGTCCACAGATCCCTCCTGGATGCATAACCCCTGGGCTAAGTCACATGTAAAGAACATTATATAAGGAGGATTTGATGGTTTCGCTTCAGCACATTCTCTAGTTTTTCTTAGTCACACCATATGTTCTATATATAGACGCTGCTCCCTGGCAATTGCTGTGCAAACAATAAGGGATAGCGGTGAGTCCTACTAAGAGCTATTTGCTACCAGAAAGTATTCGTAGGTAAGAATATCAGAGCTTAAGGACGTCGGTACAATATGTGGTCATATTTAGGAACCATGAATAGGAGGACACATAGGAAAGGAGTAAGCTTCAGAGGACACTTCTGGTTTGTGCAAATAGGAGACTAAGAAATACACACACTCATGGTGCGTTGTTCACACACACACAACAAAGAAAAATGTGCCTAACACATCGGCTACACTAGATTAAAAGAAAGGATTCTTCACAAGCTGAAATATCATGCACATTTTACTAAGGCAACTTCAAAAACTGGAGTGTAAGTCAGCTCTTAACACTGGCTGTACTGAAACAAATCTGTCGACATTAATCCATTTGACATTGGAGTTTCGTTACGTGATGGAGAATCTTTTGGCTGGTTCAATGTTTGCTTCACATGAGTACAATTACTTTAAATGAACAGTGTGTTGCTACTACTTCAGTGTTCTGACTGCTTGGGAATGAACACTTCAAGACTCGCATCCATCTGCCATCTTTGGAACTCTTCTGACAGGTGTCCAACCATTTAATAACACATACATCGTTTAAGTTGTTTAAATCATCGCAGCTTCTTAGCTAGCTTGCTTCTCCCGGTAGCTAACTATTATTAGCGCCATATATCATGTTTTAGCTAGCGTACTTTGTTAATTCGACCGGTTTAACCATTGCTTAATTAGCCTATAAGATTATGTATAGCTCACGCATACATACATTGTTTAATTGTTCAAACTCTTGTAATTTAACAAGTTCCCATTAGCACGAAAGGCCTTAGCCACTGTTAGCATTTTGGGTATTTTAGTAACCTGAGGGCACTTTGGGCATTTAATAAGCGGTTATTTTTAGATTCAATATGTTTTCTCTACTTGTAGGTCAGAAACACAATGATGGAATCTATATTTTATGTATTAGCTACTGTATTTAGTTGAGCCTTTGTGAAATGTTAGATGCTAGCAACCTCATGATAGCCTTTGGCTGCTCAATTAGCCTGTTAGCTTATCTATAGCTAACAAATACATAAATGGTTTGAATGTCTTTACTCGTTATTTAGCTAGTTCCTGTTAGCAGGCTAGGCTTTAGTCGCTATAGAAACCCTCTCATTGGTTTCTGGTCCTAGTGTTTGGAGGTTTGTAAAAGGTGCATTTGGGGAATTTATGATCTTAGCATTACTATTTCGAGCTGCAAGATAATTTTTTGCAGTTCAGAGGTGGAAGGTGAATCTTTAAGCTACATTTTACTAGAGACAAGCCTTAATCTTAGTCAGACAAACATTTAGCACATTTTTGAACGGACTGAATGGACCTCTACAACCTTAATGTCTGCACCTGCAAGTGTATAGAGGCTCCAGATGTGCTCTAGCTACCTTAAATGGCTAATGCCCTGGGTGTGCTCTAAATGGAAACTATTCAAGTTTGCGTACACTACAACCGAGCAGCTTGTATTTTAGGGGCCTAATGGTCAGAATCATGAGCTATAATGCATATGTGTGTCAGCAGAATAATTATACATCTGTCATGTTTGAAAATAAGTAATGGGAGCATGTTCAGTGTCGTCGATTGTGCAAATGTATGCAAATGTGTGCAAATATGTTCTGTATGAGTATCCCTGCTCAGTCATTTCACAAGTGTATTTCCAGAAACCATGTGTGAGTCTCCGTGGTGAACTTCCCTGGAAATAAGTGAGTGCACATGAGTCTGTGTGTGCATGTAGGTGTGTGCACGCAGGTGAGCATGCTTGTGAACGAGCTGAGCTTTGATGGCCTTTGTGCCGTCGTAGGAAAAGGCGACGTCTCTCCTTTGAGCGTCTCCGATCTCCTCTGTGACGTCTAGAAGATGCTCTGTCTTCGGTTCTTTCCTCGACCTAAAGAGAGACAAAATGAGATTGAACTCTTTTTGAAAGAATGATGATTATTCACTGTTAGCTAGACTGAAATATATGATACAGTTTGGTTGCAATGACTCGTATATCTAGATCCAAATGCTGTACTTCATGTAATCTCTACACTTGTAAACCGACGAGTTGCAAACAATAAAAAAATGATTAAATAATGTAGACTTTAGATAAATTAAGCATTATGAGTCAGGCCATAAAGTTCAATAACTTTACCAGGGGGAAGTAAAGTCATAGAAGGACGTTAAGTCCATTAAGACCTTATTAGAGTATATCAATAGATACATGTATGACAGTAATCTGTACTGAATTAGTCCTTGTTCACTTTAGTTTAGATTATTTATTTTTTTCGAGCGTGTAAAACCAAAGAAAATACAAATGAAACAAAAGATGATACAGACATGTACAGCACTATACAAATGAATGCAATAACTAAACGAAATATTTAAATAATAATTGAATAAACCGTAGTATCATTGTCTGATAACAATAAACAACAAAACTTTAGCTAATTACACGTCCGAAAATTGTTCACTTAAATTGTCTTTACAGTTCTTATCAGACTTGTGGTATTTTTATTTGTGTAATTGTGCTAATTAGCAAAGTCAGCAGTCACTACATGAGTTGAGATGTTGTTGTCAGGGGTAACACATAGGTTAGTTTAAATATGTTTCATAGCAGACGATCTGGAAACGTACCGTGTTATCATGCAATAAATATCAGTGAGACTCAAAACCTTCGTGTTATATTAAAATTGACTTATACATATATACACAATGTGCATAGGTATACAGACGAGAAGAACACAGTCAACTTAGTAAGTCTAGCTTCTCCGGATCGAATGAGGGGCTTTCCTTTAGAGCAGGGGGGTCAAACTCAATTTCATCACGGGCCACATCAGCATTTTGGTTGCACTCAAAGGGCCGGTTGTAACTTTAAAAGTATATATATATATATTATATATTTAATATAAACGTATGTATGTATGATATGACATTATTGCCTCTGCATTGGAACATTATCAGATAATAACTTCATAATTAACTACGTCTGAAAGCAGAAGTCTAGGGGAAATCATTGGAAGTCTCTTCAGTGAGCATGTCACAAAACTATTCATTTGTAAGCCAAATTCTGGGGAAAAATTGAAAATGTAAAAAAAAGTCATATCATATTTGAGATGCATTGTGGGACATGTAGTTTATGGGCATGTAGTTTATGGGCAACGTGCTTCTGTAAATCGGCATGTAACCGTATAATAAACGAAATTATATTCTTTCGGAGCTCTTGTGGGGCCGCAGAAAATGAAGTTGCGGGCCGGATTTGGCCCCCGGGCCTTGCGTTTGACACCCCTGCTTTAGAGAAACTAACTTCTGGTGATAAATAGAGTTTGCAGCAGGACCTCACCTAAAGGCTGAAACACTGAGCTGCGGTGGCCTGGGTCCTTCTGGAGCTGGAGCTCTTTGAGGGAAAACACTGAAGCAGCTAGACACAAAAAGGGACAGAGGATGACTTCGAAGCATGGAAATTAGGTAGGTTGACAACGTTGACGTAGAGTTGTGCTAACAGGCTATATGCTTATAATAAAAGACTTGGACAAACAACTAAATAAGGCAGATACTTTAGCAAAATGCAAGGTTTCAAAGTGATATAAGAGTTTAGCTAACAGGGTTATGTGGTTATAATGAAAGACATTGACAAAAACCTACAAAAGGCAGATATGTTAGCCACATGCGAGTTGGTCATGGTACACACTTATATAATAATTCTGGTTAGCACTTCAATGAATTTAAACCCAAAGCTCTTAAAACTAACAATGTGTTTCGTCACGTATTTCCTGAAGTGTATTCTTTGTTAGCGATGTGCCGTTCATGTGCACGTTTGGAAAGGCCACCGCTAAGAAGGCAAAGTGGCCCTTTCAGAAGAAGTTGAGTCATACTGTATGTTCACAACCACACCACTCAAAGTGTGTGTGTGTGTGTGTGTGTGTGTGTGTGTGTGTCTGCTTACTGTCTGCCAAATTATGTATATTATTTCCCAGACTGGTGAAGTAGGGGTATCGTAGAGAGGCTTCAGCGGACACTCTGCTCCTGTTGTCGTACTGCAATCACAGAATAAAAGCAGCACGTTAATCCCGGTCCACTTCTCCTCACATGCAGGTGAGCCCGTCCTTCGTCTCATACCAGCAGCAGCGCAGTCAGCATGTCGATCCCTTCCGTGTCCAACCTGATGGAGAGAAACACATCAAATCAGTCTGCATGACTGTTATGGGACAACTCCATGCTGATTAGGAAAGCACCTACGCGTTAGCTTCGATTGTTTGTGTTTCCCACAAAAGGTCTATATTTTTCAAAGCAGTAATATATTTTATTAGTAAGCTAAAAGATGCACGGATAACTTGCTTTTTCGAATACAATTTTCTTATAAAGGGTGGATTTTTTCTACGACATAAAAGGCGTAAATACCCCACTTTTTTCTTTGCGTCTTAAAAAAGGCGGATGATAACAAGGGGCTGAATGAGAATACTTGGCGTCATCAAGCTGAACATTAGCGACCGCTAGCTTAGCGAACTGTAGACATGTTCCTGAGGTATTGTTACCTGGGCACATGGTTGATGAGAGCTTGAGGTCTGTATTGAGGAAACAGGTAAGACCTAAACTCCTCATTACTACTGATACCAGGCCACGTCTCTTCGGTTGGAGTGCCTGAAAGACAAGGAAACAAAGACATGTAAGGTTGCATGCTTACATCACATATTACTCAATCTCAGCCTGTGCTTTCTTACCAACAAGCCTAAAGATTAAGTGTAGCTCCTCCTTCACCGTGGCCCCGGGAAACATTGGACGACCTGTTGCCATCTCAAACATGATGCAGCCCACGCCCCTGTGAGAGGAGAGGAAGAAACGGGGACGAGGAGCAAATAAAAAGAGCCCTTCAATAATGGACCCGAGGTGATCATCAAACGCACTACCACACTTCAAAGAGCGCCGATCATAAGTGCAAACACATGTGGTGTGAGTGGGCACGGTGCAGCCCTTTGTTCCATCACTGGCGCAGTAATGAAGAGGCGCCCCGTGGTCACAGAAGAGGATACGTAGCGAGGTGAGCTCATAAAGGGCTGGAGGCTGCAAGAGAAACGCTTTTAATCCTCATTGGTTACACAAAGTACACACTTTACTCAAGTAGAAGTACAGAAGTATGGGCTTCGAAATGTACTTTAGTAAAAAGTACCCATAACTACCATCTGCTTTAAAGAGTACCTGACCTCCCTTTATATTAATAGAACAATAATGTCATTGTTAGCTAATGAATGTTTCCATGGTGACCAACGGCAACATGACAACGTTTCCATTGGTCCCTCTTCTTTAGAGAAGACCAGGAAGTGATGGATACACGGATCGTGTTCCAACCAATAGGCACGCAATGACTCTAAAGAATAATGATCACGCACCAACACACATTCAGACTAAAGGAACCAGCTGTTTGGAAATGAGAGAAGTAGAAAGTACAGGTATTTGAGTTCAACATGTAAGAAGTAGAAAGTACAGGTATTTGAGTTCAACATGTAAGAAGTAGAAAGTACAGGTATTTGAGTTCAACATGTAAGAAGTAGAAAGTACAGGTATTTGAGTTCAACATGTAAGAAGTAGAAAGTACAGGTATTTGAGTTCAACATGTAAGAAGTAGAAAGTACAGGTATTTGAGTTCAACATGTAAGAAGTAGAAAGTACAGGTATTTGAGTTCAACATGTGAGAAGTAGAAAGTACAGGTATTTGAGTTCAACATGTAAGAAGTAGAAAGTACAGGTATTTGAGTTCAACATGTGAGAAGTAGAAAGTACAGGTATTTGAGTTCAACATGTAAGAAGTAGAAAGTACAGGTATTTGTGTTCAACATGTAAGAAGTAGAAAGTACAGGTATTTGAGTTCAACATGTAAGAAGTAGAAAGTACAGGTATTTGTGTTCAACATGCAAGAAGTATAAAGTACAGGTATTTGAGTTCAACATGTAAGAAGTAGAAAGTACAGGTATTTGAGTTCAACATGTAAGAAGTAGAAAGTACAGGTATTTGAGTTCAACATGTAAGAAGTAGAAAGTACAGGTATTTGAGTTCAACATGTGAGAAGTAGAAAGTACAGGTATTTGGGTTCAATATGTGAGAAGTAGAAAGTACAGGTATTTGAGTTCAACATGTGAGAAGTAGAAAGTACAGGTATTTGAGTTCAACATGTGAGAAGTAGAAAGTACAGGTATTAGAGTTCAACATGTAAGAAGTAGAAAGTACAGGTATTAGAGTTCAACATGTAAGAAGTAGAAAGTACAGGTATTTGAGTTCAACATGTAAGAAGTAGAAAGTACAGGTATTTGAGTTCAACATGTAAGAAGTAGAAAGTACAGGTATTTGAGTTCAACATGTGAGAAGTAGAAAGTACAGGTATTTGAGTTCAACATGTGAGAAGTAGAAAGTACAGGTATTAGAGTTCAACATGTAAGAAGTAGAAAGTACAGGTATTTGTGTTCAACATGTGAGAAGTAGAAAGTACAGGTATTTGAGTTCAACATGTGAGAAGTAGAAAGTACAGGTATTAGAGTTCAACATGTAAGAAGTAGAAAGTACAGGTATTTGAGTTCAACATGTAAGAAGTCAAAGTAAAAAGTCGTCAGAAAAATAAGTAGTGGAGTAAAGTACTGATACCAGATGAATGTACTTAAGTACAGTAACGAAGTATTGTACTCCACCACTTCCCACCTCTGGCGTTTTCCACCATGGCATGCTGCTAATCAGCCAAAATGCACAAGGAATATGCAGATGAATAAGCTCCATTGTACGAATAGTGATTCATCTCTCGGTTATTGCCTGTGAGACTTTAATAGATATGCATGATTCATAGAAATCCTAGATGATCCTCTAGTAATTAAACATTCATTTAATTTACCAAGAAACATAAATGCTCAGTACCAGGGCTGATATCCTGGTGGGGTTCTCTGACTGAGATCCCAGTTTTAGGCTGACACTACTATTGGTTTGCAGACAAATGAAACACTCCAAGTGAAAACTGCATGCTCTGTTGGTACAACCATTGGTTCTCAGTGTTCCAGGGTCCTATGAGAGGATTACTACTGCCAGTCAGTGATGGAAACAAGTTATAAGATTCTTTACTTGAGAACACATTATTATACTACGGTATAAAAACACTCAATTTCAAATAAATGTAATGAATCGACAATGGTACTTAAGTCAACCCATCCATCCAATCTATCCATCCATAAATCTGTCCATTCATCAATTAATAAATAAAACCATCTATCCATCCATAAATCCATCCATCCATCCGTTAGTCTGTCCGTCCATCCATAAATCTGTCCATCCATCCATCAATAAATCCATCCATCCATCAATAAATCCATCCATCAGTCAGTCCGTCCATCTATCCATCCATCAATAAATCCATCCATCCGTCCGTCCATCCATCCATCTATCCATCCATAAATCCATCCATCCATCCGTCAGTCCGTCCGTCCGTCCATCCATCAATAAATCCATCCATCCGTCAGTCCGTCCATCCATAAATCTGTCCATCCATCCATCAATAAATCCATCCATCCATCAATAAATCTGTCCATCCATCCATCAATAAATCCATCCATCCGTCAGACTGTCCGTCCATCCGTCCGTCCATCCATCAATAAATCCATCCATCCATCCATCCGTCAGTCCGTCTATCCATCCATCCATCAATAAATCCATCCCTCTATATATCCATCGATCCATCCATCCATCTATATATATCCATCCATCCATCCATCCATATACCCACCATTCCACATTTCATTAGTTCTTACTTTGGAGAGAGACTACAATCACACATCAACAAAGTGTTTGCTCCAGAATTATTTCAGGAATAACAGTTTCAACAGTTTGCAGTGCAGTGATATCCTAAAGTAATAATACTGTGTTCCTCACCACATGTCGATGGGTGTTGAGTATTCTGTCGAGCCCAGCAACACGTCGGGGGGGCGATACCAAAGTGTTACCACCTCATTGGAGTAAGTCTTTGTGGGGACAGACTGTGCCCTCGCCAGACCTGGAAAACACCAACACTGTTAGGGTTTCTACCACGTCAACATCGTAATACATGAACCCAGTCTCACAAAAAAACGTGTAATATACGTTGGTCGACAGGGCAAAACGTAATATATTCACAAATAACCCTCTCAAGACGTGACATGGATACAATATTTGTTTCCTATTCATTTCTAATGACCAGTGTCCATGTCACGTGTTCGCAAACTTTCCTGGCGTGAGAAAAAATCCTGGATTGTAGGATAGTTTGGCCATTATAATGCTTTTTGATTACATTTCTAGCGAGAAGTTTAAATTGTACTTTTAAAATTGACGTCCAGTGGATGTGTAGGATCTATAGTTTGATATATATTAGGAAAACGATTTGAGGTCTCACCAGGAGGACATGTATATACTGTATATTCACGCCTTGCTGGTGAGACCTCAAATAATAATAATAATCTTTTTTTTTCTCACTCTAGGAAAGTTTGCGATCACGTGACATGAACACCGGTCATTAGAAATTAAAAGGAAATAATATTGTATCCATGTCACGTCTTGAGAGGGTTATTTGTGAATATACTAAGTTTTGCCCTGTGGACCAACGTCGCTATTACACGTTTTTTTGTGAGACTGGGTTGAATAAAGACACTTAAGTTCTTAAGACTGCTTTCGGGTAGAGACCAGGAAGTTGATGCCGGTCTTTACCCACTTCCTTCAGCTACTCTATCAGCCCTGTGATATTCTTTGTACTGAAGTTTAAAATGTTGGGCATTTTTGAAAATATTTTCATTACTATTTTCATAATATTCATATCATTTTGACCTTGAAATTCCCTCCTCACTCAACAGTACACAATGAAGTCTTACAAAGTGTACGAGAGCACAAGATTCTTTAAGTGGTCAATTAAACCTCATATAACATAACACACATTGTGTTATAATAACACATGTTGGAACACTTCCTCAAGGAGTAAGTACACTGTACAATCTAGGTTACATGTTCATAGTTTACTTATTCTTGCATCATTCTTCTCTTTTTATGTCTTTAGGAAACTCATTACTGTTCGATGTGTATTGCCAGCAACTATACGCTGTAACTATTGTGCATATTACCAAAAAAGCCCTTTGAGTCCATCTGCCCATATGCTGTGATAAAACTATTGAACAATAATGAGGGAGTCCCGGTGGGTTTATCGACCCACATCCAGCACAACATGGAGAAACTCAGAGAGAGGGGCACAGTTGCTAGGTTACAGCAAGTAAGGGTTCAAAAGGAGTCGGAGACCAAAGATCGTCGAGTGGCAGCAACATATATTCAAAAATCAATCGTGTCGAGAATCAGGCTGTCTTATTATAAATGTGTTTTACGACCACATTTGCGTCAATTAATATGTGTGTGTGTGTGTTGCCTGTGAATCGGCTGTTTTCCCACCGAAGTCGGCCAGTTTGAGCTCGCCCTTGTCGTTGATGAGCAGGTTCTGAGGCTTCAGGTCTCTGTGGAGGATTTTCCTCTTGTGACAGTAGGACAGACCACGCATCAGCTGGAACATGAAGATCTGTACCAGAAATGTCGTATATCATGAGGATTAAATATTCAATGTAAATATTGCTATATTTTGTAATGTTATTATAGTTTTCTTAAAGGTCCCCTATTATGCTGTTTTTCATCAATATATTATAGTTCTCGCATATATACAAAACATGTCTCAAACACCAAACTGATCATTGCAGCATTACCCATAATCCCCTCTGTTTCAGCCCTGTTTCCAAAGTGCTGATTCTCTGTCTGTTACTTGAGATGAACATAAGGAGCCCCCCCCCCACGCCCCTCTGAAAGACATTTGGTTACAAAGAACACAATAGGCGCGTTTACACCGGAGCACTTTCCCAGTATAGTTCCGATAGTTCTTGAAATTCTGCGTTCACACCAAAAAAATCGGAACTAGAATTTAGTTAATGAGAACCTTTTCACCCCCTTTTTAGTCCCTGCTAGAGAGCAGGTACTTTCGTGGGAGAAAAAGGTTCCTATTTCTATTGGCTGGGCGGATTTCAAACCACGCCCCGTAAAACTGCGAAAAGTTTTGTGAAGCCGCCATTTTATTTGCAGGCATTAGCATTATTAGCATTAGCATTAGCCCCGCGCACCAACGGAGAGAGACTAACTTATGGCAACACAAAATGAAACATGGGAGCGGTGGAGATGAGGAGGTGTCGGCGTTCTGGTGATTTACTCGGAAGGCTTCAGTAGAAGCTGCTGGGACTCCCTGCAGCTTCTACTGAAGCCAGTCTCCAACTCCGGGGACTTCCGGCCGGGGACTTTGGGCGGCAGTATACGCCGTGAAGTGGTTTGCGGCCTGCCAGTGAACCCAAAGCAGAAGAAGAAGAAGTGACGTCAGCGGCTTCATTTGCCTAATCCTCCCCCAGGGACTTTTTCTGGTGTGAACGCGATGTGTACTTAGTTCATGCGAACTAAAGAGTTCATGAGAACTAAGTACTGGGAACTAAGTACGACAAAATACTTGGTGTGAAAGCGCCTGATGGTGCTCTAGGAGAAGAATCAGGTGATAAGGTGGTTACCTTGGTTGCTGATTGGCTATTGGTTACACAAGACAACACATCGTTATGACATCATAAAGTGGCCAAAATCTGATCAGCTCATTTTCAGATAGAAACGGATCAAAAAGAGAGAGAATCTTTGTTCCTGAAACTTTCAGAGTCTCTTTCCACAGAGGGGACACATGTTGATGTAGAAGAGACATGAAGAAGAGGGGACACATGTTGATGTAGAAGAGACATGAAGAAGAGGGGACAAATGTTGATGTAGAAGAGACATGAAGAAGAGGGGACACATTTTGATGTAGAAGAGACATGAAGAAGAGGGGACACATGTTGATGTAGAAGAGACATGAAGAAGAGGAGACACATGTTGATGTAGAAGAGACATGAAGAAGAGGGGACACATGTTGATGTAGAAGAGACATTAAGAGGGGACACATGTTGATGTAGAAGAGACATGAAGAAGAGGAGACACATGTTGATGTAGAAGAGACATGAAGAAGAGGAGACACATGTTGATGTAGAAGAGACATGAAGAAGAGGGGACACATGTTGATGTAGGAGAGACATGAAGAAGAGGGGACACATGTTGATGTAGAAGAGACATTAAGAGGAGACACATGTTGATGCAGAAGAGACATGAAGAAGAGGGGACACATGTTGATGTAGAAGAGACATGAAGAAGAGGGGACACATGTTGATGTAGAAGAGACATTAAGAGGGGACACATGTTGATGTAGAAGAGACATGAAGAAGAGGAGACACATGTTGATGTAGAAGAGACATGAAGAAGAGGAGACACATGTTGATGTAGAAGAGACATGAAGAAGAGGGGACACATGTTGATGTAGGAGAGACATGAAGAAGAGGGGACACATGTTGATGTAGAAGAGACATTAAGAGGAGACACATGTTGATGCAGAAGAGACATGAAGAAGAGGGGACACATGTTGATGCAGAAGAGACATGGAGAAGTGGATTTTGCATAATAGGTGACCTTTATTTTATTTTTGTATCAGTGTTTTTGTTTTATCTTAACTTGTATGTATGTTTATGTTTGCACCATAACACCAAGTCAAATGTCTCGTATGCGTTCACCTACTTGGCAATAAACCTGAGTCTGATTCTATGCTAGTTTTCCAGCTCATATGTGTATGTGGTTCCTCTCCTGCGACACGTCCTTGCTGCTCACCTTGACGTTATGCATGCTCATGAGATTCCCACAGTTGTCCAGATACTGTTTGAGGTCACTGTCCTGGAAGACACAACAGGCATACTCAAATCTGCCCATAGTTCAAGATTCAAGGCTTTTATTGTCATTCCCACACGGCTACAGTGTAGTCATGACAACGAACATCTGAGGTCACAGGCTCCTCCAACAGGGCAACACAATACAACTGATCAAATAGTGCAAGCAAATACAAATAAAATAGAATAGAAATAGTGCAAGAAGAGTCTATATTCAAGTAATTGGAATATGATATATTAGATGAACAGATGTTATGGATGTTCTCTCAAAAGCTCAGGTGTTTTATCGATACTTTGTGAACAGCTGCGCGGACGACGCGCTCACCAGATACTCAAAGACCAGCGTGAGGCAGCGCTCGGTGTGGATGATGTCGTGCAGCGTGACGATGTTGGCATGTTTCAGGTTCTTCAGTAGAGACACTGCGTGGACAGAAGAAGGAGAGATACTGTCAAAATAACAGACAGTAACCGTGGAGACTACGATAAACAACCTACCTACTATGCAGAGCGTTTGAAGGTACATGTACTCAAGCACTTTATTCAAGTATTTGAACTAAATGCACCTTCTACTTATCAGGGCGTGTACAGGCTTTGGGAGCAACAGATTACTTAATCAGGAGACATAACTATATTCCTTTATTCATGTACCTTTGTTTTCATGTTTTATTATCTTTGCTTTTAAATGCCATTTTATAATATGTGTCTTAATGCATTTCATTTTTGTAAAGTACTTTGAATTGCCTTGTGTTGAAAGGTGCTATATAAATAAACTTGCTTTACAGTCATGCAACAAAGATGAAATCATATTAGTGTTACAATTGCTTCGATTACAATGTCGGTAAAAATGTTTTTCTTGCATAGTGACTCTTGAGTATCCTTTATTTTGCAACTTTTACAGCGTACACAAAGTATGCAGTATACATTTGAGACACAGGCTTGAGGTAACAGATACCAGAATGACGGTACATTTAAACAACTCAAATTAAATAATCTCTAAAACGTGAAATATGTACAGAATACAAAATAATTAAATAGGCAACACTCTCATAGTTAGTGCAAATAATGTATACACTATAATGCATACACAGCTACCTCCGGAGCCAGGCAATAACCAGCTCCATTTCAGTCCCACCTTGAGACTAACATTGAAATATTATCCGCCCGAGGTCATCACCCCTGGACCGGAAAACAAATCTGTGTGTGTGTGTGTGTGTACCCTCTCTGATAGCAGTGCACGGCGCTCCCTCCTCGTGCTCCAGCCGAATCTCCTTCAACGCCACCAGGTTCTCTGTGAGTTTGCTTCTCCCTTTGAACACTGTGGCATATGTCCCCTATGAACACACACACACACACACACACACACACACACACACACACACACACACACACACACACACACACACACACACACACACACACACACACCACACACACACACACACACACACACACACACACACACACACACACACACACACACACACACACACACACACACACACACACACACACACACACACACACACACACACACACACACACACACACACACACACACACACACACACACGATTTCTATTAATAGCAGCATAATTACTACATGCTTTGATTGGAATCCGTTTCATCATCCCCGGCACATTAACATCAATTAAAACAGATAATGTATTCCATCTGACTGAATTAGTTTAAAAAGCTGTCATCTATGACAAGCCTCAACAAATTACGTATCAATGTGATTCAAGCTTCTCAATCAGGATTTGATTTAATAAATGCAGTTAATTTATTTTTGCAGGGATATGATCATTTCTGATTATTACACAACATATCTGAATACTGGATTCTGATTGGTCAATTTGGACATCAGAGCTTGTTAATACTAGCTAACAGACTGTTGCTTAGGAGAACAGATGGTTGCTAAGGAGGATCAAGGGACTATATGCAGTCATATCAATCCGCAGAAAGAAGTCCGGTCAATTTAACGTCAGCTGTGGAGAACAAACCTTAGTTTTGTTCATTCAGAAAACAACCTGGGATATTTTTGTATATATTTGTTGAGAGCACGTAACTTTGGATTCATTATAGCTAAACTTTCCCCAGTAAGGAGAAGAAAAAAAGAGTGCAAGAGGAGGAATGAGGTTAAAAGATGCCAGAGAAATCAACAGAAGAAGACAGACAGGAAGTAAACACGAAAGGGAACAGCAGAAGAAGACAGGCAGGAAGTAAACACTAACGGGAACAGCAGAAGAAGACAGGCAGGAAGTAAACACTAACGGGAACAGCAGAAGAAGACAGGCAGGAAGTAAACACTAAAGGGAACAGCAGAAGAAGACAGGCAGGAAGTAAACACTAACGGGAACAGCAGAAGAAGACAGACAGGAAGTAAACACTAATGGGAACAGCAGAAGAAGACAGACAGACAGGAAGTAAACACTAAAGGGAACAGCAGAAGAAGACAGACAGGAAGTAAACACTAAACGGGAACAGCAGAAGAAGACAGACAGGAAGTAAACACTAAAGGGAACAGCAGAAGAAGACAGACAGGAAGTAAACACTAAAGGGAACAGCAGAAGAAGACAGACAGGAAGTAAACACTAAATGGGAGCAGCAGAAGAAGACAGGCAGGAAGTAAACACTAAAGGGAACAGCAGCAGAAGACAGACAGGAAGTAAACACTAAAGGGAACAGCAGAAGAAGACAGACAGGAAGTAAACACTAAAGGGAACAGCAGAAGAAGACAGACAGGAAGTAAACACTAACGGGAACAGCAGAAGAAGACAGACAGGAAGTAAACACTAAAGGGAACAGCAGAAGAAGACAGACAGGAAGTAAACACTAAAGGGAACAGCAGAAGAAGACAGACAGGAAGTAAACACTAATGGGAACAGCATAAGAAGACAGACATGAAGTAAACACTAAAGGGAACAGCAGAAGAAGACAGACAGGAAGTAAACACTAAAGGGAACAGCAGAAGAAGACAGACAGGAAGTAAACACTAAAGGGAACAGCATAAGAAGACAGACATGAAGTAAACACTAAAGGGAACAGCAGAAGAAGACAGACAGGAAGTAAACACTAAAGGGAACAGCAGAAGAAGACAGACAGGAAGTAAACACTAAAGGGAACAGCATAAGAAGACAGACAGGAAGTAAACACTAAAGGGAACAGCAGAAGAAGACAGACAGGAAGTAAACACTAATGGGAACAGCAGAAGAAGACAGAGAGGAAGTAAACACTAAAGGGAACAGCAGAAGAAGACAGACAGGAAGTAAACACTAAAGGGAACAGCAGAAGAAGACAGACAGGAAGTAAACACTAAAGGGAACAGCAGAAGAAGACAGGCAGGAAGTAAACACTAAAGGGAACAGCAGCAGAAGACAGACAGGAAGTAAACACTAAAGGGAACAGCAGAAGAAGACAGACAGGAAGTAAACACTAAAGGGAACAGCAGAAGAAGACAGACAGGAAGTAAACACTAACGGGAACAGCAGAAGAAGACAGACAGGAAGTAAACACTAAAGGGAACAGCAGAAGAAGACAGACAGGAAGTAAACACTAAAGGGAACAGCAGAAGAAGACAGACAGGAAGTAAACACTAATGGGAACAGCATAAGAAGACAGACATGAAGTAAACACTAAAGGGAACAGCAGAAGAAGACAGACAGGAAGTAAACACTAAAGGGAACAGCAGAAGAAGACAGACAGGAAGTAAACACTAAAGGGAACAGCATAAGAAGACAGACAGGAAGTAAACACTAAAGGGAACAGCAGAAGAAGACAGACAGGAAGTAAACACTAAAGGGAACAGCAGAAGAAGACAGACAGGAAGTAAACACTAAAGGGAACAGCATAAGAAGACAGACAGGAAGTAAACACTAAAGGGAACAGCAGAAGAAGACAGACAGGAAGTAAACACTAATGGGAACAGCAGAAGAAGACAGACAGGAAGTAAACACTAAAGGGAACAGCAGAAGAAGACAGACAGGAAGTAAACACTAAAGGGAACAGCAGAAGAAGACAGACAGGAAGTAAACACTAATGGGAACAGCAGAAGAAGACAGACAGGAAGTAAACACTAATGGGAACAGCAGAAGAAGACAGACAGGAAGTAAACACTAAATGGGAACAGCAGAAGAAGACAGACAGGAAGTAAACACTAAAGGGAACAGCATAAGAAGACAGACAGGAAGTAAACACTAAAGGGAACAGCAGAAGAAGACAGACAGGAAGTAAACACTAAAGGGAACAGCAGAAGAAGACAGACAGGAAGTAAACACTAAAGGGAACAGCAGAAGAAGACAGACAGGAAGTAAACACTAAAGGGAACAGCATAAGAAGACAGACAGGAAGTAAACACTAAAGGGAACAGCAGAAGAAGACAGACAGGAAGTAAACACGAAAGGGAACAGCAGAAGAAGACAGACAGGAAGTAAACACTAAAGGGAACAGCAGAAGAAGACAGAGAGGAAGTAAACACTAAAGGGAACACAGTATGGGCTCTGCAGTGTCTAAAGACTGGTTAATGGGAAAGGAAATGAACAGACTTGGACCGTTACAGAAAACCCCGATCAGTGCTGCCGTAATTTTAAGTTACGTTTCAGTCGAATGCTTCTTAGATGAAGCAAAAAAAAACATGAACCCATTACATAATTTGTATTCAAGTCAAGTTGTATGTTTATAGCAACTATTGCCAGTGAGCTTAAAATGCCAACACTAACATATTCGGATATTGAGAAATAAACATCAGCGGATAAGATACATTTCATAATTGCCACATGTTCAGATCGTTGTCTCTCGCTGCATATAAACGGTGCCTTTGAGAGCCTCAGGTCATGATCATTGACAACAAAAGCATCTCTCTTCGATCCTTCACCGCCGCCGTTATCTGCTGCCGAGTCTTGTGACCGGAACCAAGGCGACGGATTCTGTCATTACTCATTCCTGACTCCTCAGATAAATGCTGAGGGATTTAAGGGCATTGGCTTGTGCTTAACATGCATGTGACACGATTACATAATCAGGATTGAAAAAAAGTAACTTCATTCCCAGTTACATACAAAAAATGGGGGATTTACCATGTTAGTAAAAACCAAAGAGCAGATCGTGTTTGATGTAAAGGGTCAGATGTGAGCCGTTCTGTTCTGTAGGATAATACTTTAAGTGAGAATCTAATCTTCTACTGCCTGAATCTGCTTCCTGGTTTCCACTTTCTACATTCATACAAACATAGTGTGTGTGAGCTTAACTGTGTGTGTTAAACTCAAACGGAACATTTTCTGTCAGCTCAGATTTTATTTCTGCTTTTTTAAATGTAGTATGTGCTCATGTTAGGCTGCTGCCTGAATATGCTTCATGAAAGGCAGGTTTTTATCCTATCAATAAAATAATATCTTCTTATTTTCTAAGGTCACATGTTGTCGTACTTAATACACTTGTGTTTAAAGCATCTTAATGCAATTTATTTTCCTCTTGGATTTATCTGCATTGCATTTAATTATTAGGTAGTCCAAAAGTAACGGATTTTACTTTTACATTTTTGAAAATAGGAATAGGTTACCCATTACATTTTTCACATGTAACTAGAAATTGTAACGGATTAGATTGTCAAACTAAACCTCCTAACTCTATTTCTAACTATTGCACACATGGTTATACTGTAGGCGTGTACTGTGTTGACATATAAACAAACCGTTGTACACATGTTGACAGGGTCCAGCCTCCTGAGGGCCTTGACTCACCAAAGACTTGATAAGTATAATGAACACTGGCAGACGACCTGTGGTCAGCAAACCAGTGACATTCTTAATTTGTGTCTGAAGATGTTCCCTTTACCTTCGAGTTAACATTAACATCCACCGTCTGAAAAATAGTTCTGAAGTGAATGTGTGAGTAATCGGCAGAGACGTACCTCTCCCAGTTTGCCGAGCTTCACGTACGTCTCCAGTTTCCCGAAGCCTATGTCGGACTGTAGACAAAATGAAGAGGTAGATTAATCGTTGACTGCTTCTGTATCACTGTGGAACATTTAAAAGATAATTTTGCACTCATTACTTCATGTTTTTCTCGTGTTCATTAAGCACACATGTTTATTTTACTCCAGACAGAAAAGAAAAGCCTATTACGGTAATGGAGAACTGGGGGAATCATCAGAGAAATGAATGGGCCCATTATAATATTAATACAAAATAACCGAAATAACAACAGGAAGGATAAGAGATAAGAGCAGTAGTAATTTGCTGAGAGTAGGAAATAAGATCTGTAATATGAGCCGGGACTTCCACTGGCTCAAGGGTAATCCGGCAAATGGATGGTCAAACAAAGACCCAACTAATATAGTATAGTTAATGAGATCAGATAAGCATGACAGCAGTCGATATGAGATGATTGACAACCACTGGGATTTGAACACTTTATAGGCAGGTTATCAGCAGAGGTGGGAACTGGTGGAGTACAAATACTTTGTTACTGTACTTAAGTAGCTACATTTTTCTGGTATCAGTACTTTACTCCACTACTTATTTTTCTGACGACTTTTCACTTTTACTTCTTACATGTTGAACTCAAATACCTGTACTTTCTACTTCTTACATGTTGAACTCAAATACCTGTACTTTCTACTTCTTACATGTTGAACTCAAATACCTGTACTTTCTACTTCTTACATGCTGAACACAAATACCTGTACTTTCTACTTCTTACATGTTGAACACAAATACCTGTACTTTCTACTTCTTACATTTAGAACACAAATACCTGTACTTTCTACTTCTCTCATGTTGAACACAAATACCTGTACTTTCTACTTCTTACATGTTGAACCCAAATACCTGTACTTTCTACTTCTCTCATGTTGAACTCAAATACCTGTACTTTCTACTTCTTACATGTTGAACTCAAATACCTGTACTTTCTACTTCTTACATGTTGAACTCAAATACCTGTACTTTCTACTTCTTACATGTTGAACTCAAATACCTGTACTTTCTACTTCTTACATGTTGAACTCAAATACCTGTACTTTCTACTTCTTACATGCTGAACTCAAATACCTGTACTTTCTACTTCTTACATGTTGAACACAAATACCTGTACTTTCTACTTCTTACATTTAGAACACAAATACCTGTACTTTCTACTTCTCACATGTTGAACACAAATACCTGTACTTTCTACTTCTCTCATGTTGAACACAAATACCTGCACTTTCTACTTCTTACATGTTGAACTCAAATAGCTGTACTTTCTACTTCTTACATGTTGAACTCAAATACCTGTACTTTCTACTTCTCACATGTTGAACACAAATACCTGTACTTTCTACTTCTCTCATGTTGAACTCAAATACCTGTACTTTCTACTTCTTACATGTTGAACTCAAATACCTGTACTTTCTACTTCTTACATGTTGAACTCAAATACCTGTACTTTCTACTTCTTACATGTTGAACTCAAATACCTGTACTTTCTACTTCTCTCATGTTGAACACAAATACCTGTACTTTCTACTTCTCTCATGTTGAACTCAAATACCTGTACTTTCTACTTCTTACATGTTGAACTCAAATACCTGTACTTTCTACTTCTTACATGTTGAACTCAAATAGCTGTACTTTCTACTTCTTACATGTTGAACTCAAATACCTGTACTTTCTACTTCTCACATGTTGAACACAAATACCTGTACTTTCTACTTCTCTCATGTTGAACTCAAATACCTGTACTTTCTACTTCTTACATGTTGAACTCAAATACCTGTACTTTCTACTTCTTACATGTTGAACTCGAATACCTGTACTTTCTACTTCTTACATGTTGAACTCAAATACCTGTACTTTCTACTTCTCTCATGTTGAACACAAATACCTGTACTTTCTACTTCTCTCATGTTGAACTCAAATACCTGTACTTTCTACTTCTTACATGTTGAACCAAATACCTGTACTTTCTACTTCTACTGTTGAACCAAATACCTGTACTTTCTACTTCTCAGTTGACATCTACTTTTATTCTACTGTTGAACTCAAATACCTGTACTTTCTACTTCTCACATGTTGAACTCAAATACCTGTACTTTCTACTTCTCTCATTTTCCAAACAGCTGGTTCCTTTAGTCTGAATGTGTGTTTGGTGCGTGATCATTATTCTTTAGAGTCATTGCGTGCCTATTGATCTGAACACGATCCGTGTATCCATCACTTCCTGGTCTTCTCTAAAGAAGAGGGACCAATGGAAACGTTGTCATGTTGCCGTTGTTCAGCATGGAAACATTCATTAGCTAACAATGACATTATTGTTCTATTGATATAAAGGGACGTCAGGTACTCTTTAAAGCAGCTGCTAGTTATGGGGACTTTTTACTTAAGTACATTTTAAAGCCTCTTTACTTTATTTTTAATCACGAGTATACATCTACTTTAGTAAAGCATGTGTGTACTTTTGCCTTCTCTGGTTATTAGGTCTATATGATAAAGATATTAAAGGAAGATATTCATATAAGGCACTTACCAGTGAGGCGCGTCGGGACATGCGGCTCAGAGGTTTGCAGAGCGGAGAGTTCTCGCTCTCCAGCTGCAGCTTCTTCAGAAACTCTGGAGGCAGACGGATGTCCATCGGCAGAGACATGCGCTTGCTGACGTCCTGCAGGAATAAAGGTGTGGAGAACGTTGAAAGACTGTATATCAGCAGTACACATGTTAATATCATTCATTCATGTGCCTAAAACTGACTGAATTCAACCTCATATATGGCCAAGTGCTATCATAAGTCAGTCTGCTGACCTTTACAAATCAGATTACATTTCATTTTAAATGTTGTTTTCACATCACATCAAATGATAACCAAATATCAGAAAACACATTTTTCTCAGGGGACTTTGCACAGATCAAACATTAATGACAAGATAGACAATCTAATAGACAAAGGGGCAATGTGAATGTATAATAGAACAATTAAAAATAAAGGACCCAGGAGGATGTTTAAGACAAGCCTGAGCCAGCTCTAAATATACATTTTATTAAGGCGTACTCTTATATACAGTATGTAAAGGGTTTCTTCTTGAACACAAAACGTATTCATTAAACATGTACACGTTCATTCATAAACGGTTCATACCTGATGAAACGTGTTTACGGGTGCATTCACACCTAATAGTCAGTTTCTCTGGTGCGCACCAGAAGACAGTTTGTTACATTGTTTCATTTTTCAGAAGGTTCGGTTTGCGTTCACACGGTCAAAATTCAACCGGACTATCACTTTAATCACAAGTCATGTGCACGGAAATGCTGTTGAACCATTGGTCAGACATTAAGGGGGTAAAAACCATGGATGTATAATATATAGTATAAGAACATGTCCATGTTACATGTCCATCAAAGTGACCACGCCCTAATTTATGCAAACACTTTAAGACCTAATATAAATAAAAGGGTTGTGTTAGAAAACAATTCACTCACAGATCCATAATCATGAAGGTGGAATCTAACTATATCGATAATAATATTTATTGCATCCATGGGTAGAAACATGTTTTTTTCTGCTGTAAAGTTGGACATTTTAACATGGGGGTCTATGGAAATTGCTCCTTTCTGCAGCCAGTCCCTAGCGGCCCATGTATGAACTGCAGTGTGTGGCACTTCCGTATTGGCGTCCCGGCTGTTCCCCAGAGTTTGCCGCTTGGTTGAACACAGTGAATCTGCCACAGCTCTGCTAACAAGTGCAGACATTAGGCGCGTTCACACCGGAGCACTTTTCCCAGTATAGTTCCGATATAGTTCCGAAAATGTTGCGTTCAGACCAAAAAAAAACGGAACTAAAATGAGTTAATGAGAACCTTTTCACCCCCTTTGCAGTCCCTGCTAGAGAGCAGGGACTTTCGTGGGATAAAAAGGTTCCTATTTCTGATTGGCTGGGCGGATTGCAAACCACGCCCCGTAAAACTCCCAAAAAGTTTGGTGATGCCGCCATTTTATTTTCCTCGTATTAGCATTATTAGCATTATCATTAGCCCAGTGCAGAAATGCAGAGAGACTAACTTATGGCAACACAAAATAAAACATGGGAGCGGTGGAGATGAGGAGGTGTCGGCGTTAAGGTTTACACGGAAGTCCCAAACTCCGGGGACTTCGGGTGGCGGTATAAGCCGTGAAGTGGTTTGCGGCCTGCCAGTAAAGCAGAAGCAGAAGAAGAAGAAGAAGAAGTGACGTCAGCGGCTTCATTTGCCTAATCCAGGGATGGGCAAATGTCCACTAGACTCCTAGTTACGTCGCGAGCTGCGTACATGATTTCAAATACCGCAAAAATAATCTGTGACGCATTTGTGTGTATTGTGTTTGTTTCCCGGGGAAACCCTCACAAGAAACACCGGCTGTTGTTATGCCTGCTGGGACGTTAAGTTGCCTCTTGTAATTATGCCTTTACAAGCTTAAAAGTTGTATTTATCATCTGAATTTATATTTAATATATAAACAAACTGTCACGGACCCTGCCGTGTTATCTATGATTACTACGCTTTTCATTCATAATTTCAGTGGGAAGGAGGGGGAGTGGCGCTGAGGAACAGCAAAGTGCGGGCGTGTTGACATTCCCCTTATTGTGGAACAAGGGGAATGCAGAGACTGGCTACAAGTGTTTTAGGTTCAAGTTAGACAACTAATGTCTGGGTTAGTGTTCATGACTTCATGTTTATGTCATCTTAATGGTTCATCTCAATACACACACAATTTCTGTGCTTTCCAATAGTTTAAAATAGCTTTATTCCACTGTTTAATAACCTGTTCAATACAAACATGCCACTTGTACAAATTAAATATCATTTCTGTGAACTGATATTTGTTTAGTGAGCTTATTAGAGGATGTTCCCATTTTTTGGGGATGTTCCCTTTGATTGTAAAATGTCAATGAAGATGTCAGACTTAGTATATTTGTTAATAATGACATACAACACATGGCATTTTTGTGTGTGTGTGTTCCAAGTGAATCTGCGGCCCCCTGGTGGCCAGTACATCAATTATGTGGCCCCCACCACCATCAAAGTTGCCCATCCCTGGCCTAATCCTTCCTCAGGGACTTATTCCGGTGTGAACGCGATCTGCACTTTAGTACGGCAAAGTACTTGGTGTGAAAGCGCCTCTTGTGTCGCTTTGGCTACCCAACTAATGTAGGTTGAAGTTCAACTTTAGTTCTCTTTAGTCAAGATTTTTTGAAGCCAAACATTTATGTCTAATAAATGATAATAAGTGTTTATTATCCCTATTGCAAAGCCAACATTGCTACAGCCAGTTAGGGTTAGGGTTAGCTAACAAGTACACTAAAAGATGTTTCTGAAAACATTATAGCTTAGAAACTGGCATTTGATTGATATTTCGAGTGGAGTTCACTTATCTTTGATATTGATTAAGGCTGTGGCTTTGTTGCTCAATGTTTACCAAAGATTCTGCTTTCCTACAAGAAGCGATTGTTTAATTTCACTCTTTGCTAGTGTTGAATGAAATTGACTGGAAACAAACATCCCCCGATGTTAATTCCAAGCATTCATGTCCATGCCCTTCCACCATAAGGAGTGAGAGACACTTTAATTTAGCCTGCATTTAATGGCACTTTCTCTCCAAGAGAATATTGAACGCAAAGCATTTCCTGTTTGCTTTGCTCAACTTATGATTCCAGACTCCAAACAAATATGGATTTGTTTTAGAAACGGAGTAGATCAATAAAGGGCTTTGACATTCTCACTTGTTAATCCATCAAATGTGGGCTATTACTTTTGATTGGATGGACTTTAGGTTGAAGGTGAAGGAGCTTTGCTAAGAAGAGGCTAAACAGTGAAAGGATACTGCAAAAATGTAAAATCTGGCCAAGTATATTTGTCTAATTTCTACATTACATCACTTGTTAGACACTTTTATCCAAAGTCAGATAGTCAGAATATGTCGTTACACTTGATATAAGACCTAATAAGTCTTTTGTTTAGCCAAGGCATCTTTTTGAATCAAAGTATCTTAAAAACATCTTATTTTATAGGAGAATCACCATCAGAAAACGTCTAAGCATTTCTGTCTTTTTTTGTAACAAATTCCCTAATTCTTGACACATAGTTCAAATTCAGCTAAATACCAGATCTCATTTATCTCAATATTCCATCTTTACTTCAAGAAATCTTACAAAGCCATTTTGCACGTGTTCTATTGGCAGATTTGTTCACTTAATAAAAGCGAAAACACCTTGTTTTTATTCTATATTTCCTTGTTTTTGGAGCAGCATTTTTTGCAGTTTGTGTAGTGCAACGTGGCCTTCAAATGTTAAAAAGTAATTAATAAAGGGCACTACTTCCACTACAGTAATAGGTCTGGACTTGATCAATGCTGCTCTGAGTTCTCTGAATCGTGTTCCGGGAAGATAAGTGGAACTGAGGAAAGGTCATCCTGATGAATCATCAAGATGCCATTTTAACGGACGTTATTCACCAACGCATGGATTTTTCACAACCTGGCAACCATTCATTTGGCCTTCTTCATGGATTACCATTAGTGACCACTTGTAAACCACTTTCCTCTGTGTTATCACAATTAAGATATCCAGAGGGGATTATTGGATTACATGTAACGGTTATATGTAATCAGGATACAAATAAGCAACTGTATTCCCTTTTAACTAATCAGATTACTGTTATACTTCCAGAAATTGGGGACTATTAGTAGGCTTAAAATGTTAGTAAAACCTAAAAGGACCACCTAGTGTTTGTTGTAAAGGATCAGCTGTTCTCTCTTCTCTGTGAGCTGTTCTGTTCTGTAGGATAATATTTTAAGTGTGAATACTTCTACTGCCTGAATCTGCTTTATGGTTTTCACTTTCTTTGCTTAATTTGTTCTGTTTTTAATTCAGCAGGTGAACCTATATATTCATAAAATAGTGTGTGTGAGCTTAGCTGTGTGTGTTGAACTAAAACGGAGCATTTTCTGTCAGCTCAGATTTTATTTCTGCTGTTTTAAACTAGACTGGACTACTGCAATGGTGACATGTGGGGTACCTCAAGGCTCCATCTTGGGGCCTCTTCTCTTTAACATCTACATGCTACCACTGGCTCAGATAATGAAAAACAACAAAATAAGTTACCATAGCTATGCGGATGACACACAAATCTACGTAACAATTTCACCAGGAGACTATGCTCCAATTCAAACACTGAGTAAGTGCATTGAACAAATCAATGACTGGATGTGTCAGAACTTTCTCCAATTAAACAAAGATAAAACTGAGGTAATGATTTTTGGAGCCAAGTCAGAACGTATAAAAGTTAGCGCTGAGCTTCAGTGTGCAATGTTCAAACCAACAGATAAAGCCAGAAATCTAGGTGTAGTCATGGACTCTGACCTGAGTTTCAACAGTCACATTAAAACAGTTACTAAATCAGCCTACTATCACCTAAAGAATATATCTAGGATTAAAAGACTAATGTCACAGCAGGATCTGAAAAACTTGTCCATGCTTTTATCTTCAGTAGACTCGACTACTGCAATGGTGTCTTCACAGGTCTCACTAAAAAATCTATTAGGAAGCTGCAGCTGATTCAGAACGCCGCTGCTCGAGTCCTCACTAACACTAAGAAAGTGGATCACATCACTCCTGTTCTGAAGTCTTCACACTGGCTTCCTGTGTGTCAAAGAATATATTTCAAAAATACTGCTGCTGGTTTATAAAGCGCTGAATGGTTTAGGCCCAAAATACATCTCTGACCTCCTGCTAAACTATGAACCATCCAGATCTCTCAGGTCTTCAGGGACTGGTCAGCTTTCTGTCCCCAGAGTCAGAACTAAACATGGTAAAGCAGCGTTCGTTATTATGCTCCAAATATCTGGAACAAACTCCCAGAAACCTGCAGGTCCGCTGCAACTCTGACTACTTTTAAATCCAGGCTGAAGACTTATCTTTTTGTCACTGCTTTTAATTGAACTATTCACATCTTAAACTGCACTGTAACTTTTATCCAGGTATTTTTTCTTTTAATGTTTATTTTATTATCTTTTCTTTTTAATGACTGATTTTAAATGCCATTTAAGGTGCTATATATATAAACTTGCCTTGCCTTGCCTAGTATGTGCTCATGTGTTGGTGTGTAGGCTACTGCCTGAATTTGCTTCATGAAAGGCAGGTAACTAGACATTTCAACATATTTCATTTTTAAAGAAACCCTCCCAACCCTGGCGTTCAGTCGTCTTAATGTCTTAATATTATTTCTGTCTTTCGCATCACCTTCCTGAGCATTCACTTCCCTCTGGCTGCTACGAGTTGTTAGAGACAGACTTGAAGTGATTCACACTCGCTCCAAAGGGTCTATTTCTGAAAAAGTGGAAGTGTGAACTCTCACATTTCCAATAAAACGCCTAGTGCTCTGGGGATGGATAAAACTATCTGAGATGACTCATATCATTGAGCTGGTGGGGGTGGAAATGAATGAATTAGTCTGGGGGGACAGGAGAATAAACTCCACTTTATACGGTATATCCATGTCAGACTCCGTTGTAATGCTTTAATGTGAACAGTTTGCTATCAGTGCCCAATCTGCATCGCATACATTAAGCTTGGCACCATATGACCAAAGCATGACCTGAAACCAAAGGGAATATTTAGCCCCTTAACCCCTCACTGTCTCCATGCTTTAATGTTCAAACATCTCTTTATTGTTCTCATACTGCCTGTGCTGCAGCTCCTCTCTTCACCCTCTGTCTGAAACCAGAGCTGCTCTGATTGGTTAGCTGGCCGGCTCTGTTGTGATTGGTCAACCGCTTAGAGACAATAATAATAATAACTTTATTTGTATAGCACCTTTCATACAGGGGATTGCAGTTCAAAGTGCTTTACATCAGTAAGAAATAAGACATACAATCAGTGTAAAATAAGCAGCAAGAGCAAAGCATAAAGTGGGATCAAATAATTAAAAACATGAGGAATTAAACAGAGAAATAGTGCAATGTCAATCACAGAGAATAGTGCAGTATAATAGTGTAAAATCAGTAAAATGCTTTGGTAAAGAAATAGGTTTTAAGCTGCCTTTTAAAAACGTATTGGCTTCCCTAATATTGTTGGGTAACGTGTTCCACAGTTTTGGGGCGTAGTTTACAAAGGCTGCTTCACCGATCTTCTTATGACTCTTTCTGGTGACCTCTAGTAGACCTGCATCTGATGATCGCAGTGTTCTGGCGGGTGTGTAGTTCATTAGAGAGTCAGCAATGTAGCTGGGCTTTGTATGTGAGGAGAAGCACCTTCAAATCAATTCTAAAAGTTTCCCTCCCTTTGGTATTCGTCAGTAGTCTAGCTGCAGAGTTTTGAATGAGCTGGAGTCTTTCAATAGCTTTCTTGGGGAGACCAGTGAATAGTGCGGGACAAGGGGAGATGTCCCGCCGCTTAGCCACGTACAACGTTTTGGAGCATAATATAAGCTATATAACATACTACAGGGATTACATAATCCTGTTACATGTAATCCGTTACACCCAAGCCTGATTCCCACATTTCCCCGTGACCTCCTTCAGACGCTCCTCACCTCCATGGAGAAGCGTCTCTGCTGGGCCTTGCTGTGAAAGACGAGATGTGAAGGAGACTCAGCGCCTGGCGTTGTTGGTTCGGGACTCGAAGGACTGGCATCATGAGACGTAGGATCCAGTCTGTCCTGAGTGAGGCCTGAAGGAGGAGAAACATAATCAGTCAACATCTGCAGATTGGAGACAAAGGGAACAACAATGGTGTTGGTGGTGGAGTATTGCAGTGATGTTATGGCCCATCACTGGTTTGATGTCAGGCTCTTATCAATGGTATAAGTGGCTGGTATGGTGCAGTCAAAGTCACAGATCGCTCGCCTGGTACAGACTGCTATGAAAATGACATATACGAGCAGTCCATGATCAGACAGGCGAACACATGGCGTCTGATCCCACCCACGTACTCCACCCAGAACTCCAGCTCCGACCTTCTGGTAGAAGATGCAGGGTTCCCAAGAGCAGGCTGCACCGCTAAGCACTCATTCTTACCTGTCCATTAAGCTTCTTAACGTTCACATGAAATGAAATGTAGTCAAATGTCCTTTTTAAATGTTGGCCATGAGGGTCGTGCAATAGGTCGCCATTGTCAGTATGTGTGTATTGTGCTTGTTCAAACGGTGTATGACTGATGATATGTGTATGTCTCTTAATGTCCACTATGTTTGTATATGGACATGTATGCGGAACTGCAGGACGGAGTCCAGAACAAATGTCCTTACGGGGACAATAAAGAATATCGTATCATTCAATAATATCTGTCGTTGTTCTCTGGTGGGTAAAAGGTTTCGCTGTTTCTAAATGACTTCGAATATGAGCAGGGGCTATAGATCTGCGGTAAGGGGTTAGCCTATCGGGCGGGAGTAGACCACCGTGTCCCCTCGACCACCAGGGAAGACGTGTCTGGAGCCACATTCGATCACAGCTTGTGAACTTGTATAGCTTTACAAACACTCATTTGAAAAGTTCCTAAACGTATCCACCCACCGTAAAGACATGTTGTGTTATTTTCTATGATACTTTAACTTGTAATAACAAAGGAGAACAACACACTTGTGAAGAGGAGAAAGAAACACTGGTGTGGGCGTCCTTTAAAATAAACAAAGCACAGAGCCCATTTGATTCCTCTGGAATATAAATTCAATAAAAAGTAGCTCACTTTTAAAATAAAACGTATAGATGCAGTCTAACAACTCAAGAACTTCCACTTATTATGCTCTTTGGGGTTTCCCTTACGTTAGTGTGTTATATAGGTCTGTGTTCCCGGCATTGAGTGTTTCTCTCCCGTTGGACGCCTTTGTTCATTTACATAGTGACATCACTATGTTACACTCACGCTTCTATTGGCTAGCGCTCCAACACATTGTACGTAATAGGCGAAGGGGCGGGACATCTCTAAGCTGTTGACCAATCACAACAGAGCCGGCCAGCTAACCAATCAGAGCAGACTGGGCTCTGGTTTCAGACAGAGGGTGAAAAGAGGTGCTGCAGCACATGTATGAGATGAATTAAGAGCTTTTTCAACATTAAAGCATGAAGACATGTCCCAGGAGAGACACTACATGCTGATATGAACCTTAAGATGAGTACGATATGTCCTCTCTAATTTTGTTGTACTTGGTGCAATGACAAATAATGAATTCTATTCCAAACCAGAGCTGACATATTCTCAAAACTGCAAATAAACATCTACATTCAATCAACATGGAGACTGGGAGAACCGTGGCTGGTTAGCTTTGACGGCGTGAGATTATTGATTTCTGAAGTGGACTCTCAGATTCTTCATTTCAGAGAAGAGGGTCCAGGAGATTAAAGTTCACGCAGCTGGAGCGAACGTGTCAATTAAAGGTGAAGAGCTGTGTGGGAAGAGTGGGCTTTCACCACACACCGGCTTCTCATGTCTTCTTTCAAATGAAACAGCTTGAGCTCCGTTTCAAATGGCCACTGTTGGACCCCGCAGCACACGTATAGGAAGTGTGGCGTTTGAAGTGTCTTCATGTTATCTGCAGCCTCCAGGTGTGTGCATTTCTGTCTCAACCTTTCCCATACAGGGGTGAGAAAAAGAAAAAGCGCTCTAAGTCCTTGTTTCCATGGGGATAGTCAAAGGAGGCAAGTCTCGGTGTTAATGAGGAACACACACACACACACACACACACACACACACACACACACACACACACACACACACACACACACACACACACACACACACACACACACACACACACACACACACACACACACACACACACACACACACACACACACACACACACACACCACACACACACACACACACACACACACACACACACACACACCCCAGTCTGCGGTTACAGCGGAGAGGAAACAGCGGCAGAGAGGACAGAAAATAATTGTGTGGTGTTGGCTTTTACAAACACTGGCAAAATGAACCCGATTGCACACACTACCCTCGATGAACAATGCGTAAACAAGAATAGAAGCCTAAATGTGAAAGAGTGGTGACGTATTTTATACCCGATAGGTTGAAAATCGACCAATGGGATTTCCCCGTTGGATTTCAGTATAATACAAAAATGAGTTTTGTGGCAAACCCACGTTTATGTGATATGATGATACGTTCTGTTCAGCAGGATAATCTCCACATATTAACCACTTTGTGTGATTTCCCATAAACGTAAATGCGATCGGTCGAAGACAAGAGCCAACGCAATCCAATAAACAAACATAACGGTTACATAGCTGACCGTAGGGGTGGGCGATATTGAAAAATATGTTATCACGATATTTTCAGGCAGTATCACGATAGACGATATACTGTATATCACGATATTTTTTCATGTCGGTTATTATGGTTATTTTTCAAGTTACTTAACAGAACAAGCACCTACAGGTAACAGAAACTAAAACAAAAGGAGTGACAGACCAACATAGCATTTCAAGCTGGTTTTATTTCAGCAATGAATCCCTGAATGAACAAGTGAGCAGTGAACATCAATAAATAAAACATAACGAAGTAAAACATAAAACATCAATGAGGAAAAGTCAGTGCCAAACAATTAAAATGTAAACTTTAGAGTAGACTTGAAGTGTAATAAAATACTTTAGCATAACTGGAGGGAAAAACATAAAACGCTGCAGCGTCAGTTATGTCTTTCCACCGTTTGCTAGTCTTTCCATAAGGAGCCCCTTTATGAAAGGCCTGCCCTTTGGTTGCTCGCTGCAAAGAAAGGGGGCGGGGACTTTGGGAGCGTGTCAAACAACTCGGACTGAACGATATCACGATAGGACGATATCTCTGAAAAAGCATATCGTGGAGACCTAATATCGTCACCACGATATATATCGTCATATCGCCCACCTCTAGCTGACCGTCAATAACGCTAAGCTAAAGGTGGCTAATGTTCGGCATGATGATGTTTAGAAGTCTCAACACATGTGAAACTCTTTCAAGCTTGTGCTAACCACTCATTTCAGTTGTCTTGCCAAAAACAATGTCCAAACCCATTGACTTTGCAACGAGGGAACAGGAAGTGGTCAAGTGCCGTCTCGTTTCCTGGTTTTAGGACTCGTTACTGCACCACTCAATGTCAAGAGCACGCTGCTGGTATAATGGTAAACAACAACAACATCTAAATGGAACGTGAGGATTGGATTTTGAATTGGCACGATAAAGGACTTAAAATGGATGCTTATGTCTAACTGTGTCTGCTCGATGTTGTTAGAAATTAAAATCAATGTTTTATGGCATAATGTACCTTAAACATACCGTCAGTTTAAATCATACAGTCTATGGTTTAAATGCTATTTTATTCTGGAAAAACCCGGAAGTTCTCAATACCAAGCTTTTATTCTGAAAATCCTTCATGACGACATCCGGGACTACCTCCCATTAGTATTAGAGATGGCAAATCCGGATCATTTTATGGACTCGGAGTCTTCTGAGTCAATCATTGAAGAGATCCGGATCATACGAGTCATTTGAGTCATTTGAGTCAGCATGACCAAGACCGTAGAAATCCTACCGGTGAAACCGAAAAGTTGTTGCATTTAACCAGCATATTAAACTAACGTTACATTAACCTCCGCTACACAGTGTCTTTTGCTTTAATAAAACATGTGTGTGTGTGTGTGTGCATTTTAAAAAATAAGTGTTTTGCATTATATGTATATAGTTATTTTAATATGTTCCTGTACTTAAGCTAATTTTGCACAATTGTGTTTTCATTTAATAATAATAATAATAATAATAATAATAATAATAATAATAATAATAATAATAATAATAGTATAATTACATTTTATATATTCTAACTGTTTTGCAATTTTCTATCATTTGTTTCTTTTTGTGTGCCATGTTCAAAATAAACGAGTTTCCAAGTAAGATCCTTATTGGAAATGCAGATATTATTACAGGAGACTGTTGCACAACATGACCATTTTGTTAGAAGTCTACACTGAAACTTAATTTAGAGCCGGAAAAATCGCGGGATCCGTGAATCCAGGTCAATTATCGAGAGAGACCAGTAGCCTACGAGGACTCAGAGCCGTAACATATAGCAGGCAACAGATCCAGAGATCCAGCAGACTCGTCCCCATGCACGAATCTACAGCAGACTCAGCCCCTCCTCCGAGTCCCACGGCTCCCGCGAGTCCCACGGCTCCCGCGACGAGTCGCAGCAGACTCAGAGATCCAGAGATCCAGCAGACTCGTCCCCATGCACGAATCTACAGCAGACTCAGCCCCTCCTCCAGCTCCCACGGCTCCCGCGAGTCCCACGGCTCCCGCGACGAGTCGCAGCAGACTCAGAGATCCAGAGATCCGGCAGACTCGTCCCCATGCACGAATCTACAGCAGACTCAGCCCCTCCTCCGGCTCGCACGGCTCCCGCGAGTCCCACGGCTCCCGCGAGTCCCACGGCTCCCTCGACGAGTCGCAGCGGACTAACGGCTCACTCACGGCTCACTCACGGCTCACGGCTCACTCACGGCTCCCGCGAGTCCAACGACTCACGGCTCACTCACGGCTCACGGGACTCTCGCGGGAGCCGGAGGAGGGGCTGAATTTGCTGTTGATTCGTGCATGGCGACGAGTCTGCTGGACCTCTGGATACAACAACGTTGTAATGTGATTGTACACGTTATAAAGAGAGTAAAGAGTGACGCAATTTATAGTTTTAATTGTTACGTCACATCAGGTGTAGGACTCAAAGGACTCGGGTTAATCGAGAGGGAGACTCGTCACGACCGGCTCATTACTAGGATCCGGGTTAATGATCCGGATGAATCATGACTCGCCCATCTCTAATTAGTATCATTAAAGTGGCTATTGACGCCGTTAACATGTGTTACATATAAAGTTATGAAAGAGATAAGGAGGAGAAAAGGCATGTGGCAGTAAGCAATTTATGTAAAATGTCAAAATCCTCTGTTTAACGCGATATCGGACACAAGACGAACGAGGGGGGAAGTCCCCTAAGTCACGACAGCTCCCAGAGACAAGGAGCGAACAGCCAGCAAGCGGGAAAGACGAATGCTTGTAAACTCTCTTCTGCACGGCCATCAGAGGGAGAGGAAGCCGCAGACTTTCTCTCCTGACTGAACAATATCCTGCTTGTAACATTACCGCGCTTTTTATTAATTAAAGTACTAATTTGGAACCTTCTCAGAGACTCCATTTAGTCTCCTTTTTAAGCTTCTTACGGAGCGTCCACACTACAGCTCCAAAAATAGCTTGGAGCTGGGCGTGTCTGGAGCTTGGGGATTTTATTCAAGCAACACGACCAACAACCAATCACATGAATCTCCCGCCCCCGACATACAAAGAAAAACCCCGGGGATTTTATGGGAGCAATATATATATAAACCCCCCAAACAGGCGAAAACCTACCAGTTTCCCCCACTGTCTCTGCCACCTCCTTCCATGCCTGGTTCCTCCGGTTTGTATCCCGGTAGGTGAAGAGGGTCTGGTCATACAAAACCGGGTGATTTGCTACGGCGATAGTTAGTTTCTCCTCCGACTTTTTTTGAAATATAGAAATGAACGGCGGGATATCTCTCCCAGCTTAGACGCGGTTTGATTGGCTACGGCTTGAGCTGTCAGATTCCGTAGCTGGCTACTCCGGCGTCCAGAAGTTGAACATTGTTCAACTTCTGGACGCCTGAGACGCCTCGCTCGGCTACCCACAATTCAGTTCGGCGAAAAAGCGCGGCTACGTGACGTCACCCCATTGAAAGTGAATGGGCAGCTTGGAGCTGCTTGGAGCTTTCGACGCTCTCGACGCTGTAGTGTAGACGGGCCGTTACCTGGACGCGAGAATAACGAACACAGCATAACAATGTGTAGCCATAACCGCTTTAAAAAGGTAATCGTACGTCAATGTTGTGTTTTCTTTTGTAACTTGGCAAATAATGCAAGTCAAAATAAAACTCTGCCCAGGAGCTTTAACTGATGCAGGGATAAAACAATATTGTGGTTGTCGGATGAGAAATTAGATGAATGGGAATGGCAGCATACGGAGCTTCTCCTGCAAACCAACTGCCAGCGTGTTTTGGACCAAAGCCAGTCAACATAACCAAGATAAGAACATCTCACGTGCTTTGCTATAAAGGCTTTGTTCAACTGTGTGTCAGAGCGCTTCAGGCTTTGAAGGCCAGATGGTGTCGAACTGCTAAATAACCTCATGATAGCGCTGATGTGTCAAAGTGTGATCAGTTTATTCATTCCACTAATCCATAATGAGTGAACAAGGGGATTTTAATGTGAAATACAAGTGGGTAGGAAGGCAGTCATTCCAGGCTTCCCCTAAGACACACACTCATAAACAAACACACACACACACACACACACTTTGTTGCTGCATCTCATGTGTGTGTTGTGTGTGTTTGAAGCCTTGGGGGACGCCAATTAGTTCATCGCGCTCACTGATCTGAGACGATTCACTTTTTGTCTGTTCGTCAATTTGAGGCAGCTGCTCTTGTTTTTTATTTAACGAAATGAAAGGATGTAAATGCACAGTTATGCATGTGTACGTTTCCTTATCTCATGGGAAGCAATAGGAGTGGGTATTATGGCATTTACTCATGTACTGTATTTAAGTACAATGATGAGGTACCATAGCAAAGTATTTACTTTTCATTCCACTTTCTACTCCACTAATACACGTACACATTTACAAGATAGCTTTTCCAGGACCATTGTATCCAGGCATGTTGTGAGTACCGTACTTTTCGGACTATAAAGCGCACCCGCATATGAGCCGCAGCAGCTAAATTGTCCGTCTGTCTCGCTCTCGTTCTGTCTCTCGGTTCCACTTTTCACTTTGGCGCGCTACCTGTCTCACTCTTTTCCGGCCGCCAGCTTTTCCCGCCGCTTAGAGGTGGCGGGCGCGGACCGGTCCTAGAGCCCATAGCGTTAAAGGTGGTTAATTTGACCTCCTAAATCCATAGATTTAGGAGGTCCCCTAGTGGCCGTTAGCTGTACACAAAAAATGGGGGAAAAAGTCGCGGCTTATAGTCCGAAAAGTACGGTATATCTTTGCAAAAATGTCCGATTATCTCTAAACAGCCACGGTTGTTTTGTGCATAACGTGGTGAGAGCATGCGGTGGAGGAGAGGTTGGTAGAGGGACAGATGAACAAGAAAGGCTTCGAGAGGAGTGTAAACATCATCAGTCTCTCTTTGAGCGTCCTCCACTCACTCACCCTCGTCCTCCATTCCTCTCCGTCCGTCTTGTTCCCTCTTCTCTGACCTTCAGCAGCAGACAGTGAGGCAGACGGATGGACTCGGGGGGGTTACAATTACACATCCAGCTGCTTCTCTCTGTCAACTCTTTATTCTCAAACTCTTTATTCGCAGGAGGGAGAGGCTTCCATTGACTCGAGTGTTTATCATCTGATGAAAACACTACATTCGTGTCTTAAAGAGGACATATTATGCTCATTTCCAGGTTCATATCACTATTTTGTGCATCTACCTCACACAGTGGGCCATGGGTACTAGTGGAGGGCCGGACTGGTTCAATGTTTATTGCAGAACTTAATGAAATGAACTCATTGCACATATTAAACCTGGAACTAACAAAGCTTCAATGATTGCCTTTAAAAACAACATTAAACATTAAATAATCAGGTGCATTCATTTCTTATGGCTCGATCTGCAGCTTTTCCAGAGTCATTTCTCCACAGGCCGACAACAGCTTCAACAAAACTAGTTCCCTCAAATAGAAACCAAACACGCCCTGTTGTCTCAAGAAAGAAAGTGCAGAAGGAAGCATGTAAACTCAGTGTGCTGCTCTGAGATGCTAGTTCAGATACTTGGCGTCTCATCTCGGGTGCAGGGTCATCAATGTTTGGGGTCCGGCTCTGAGCGGAGGAGACCCTCAGGATGGAGTGAAGGTGCAATATACCGACGGGCCAGATCTAATAGGAATTAGAAATTATCCTGCGGGCCGAAATTAAATCCACCACCGGCCTGATTTGGCCCCCGGGCCTCGAGTTTGACACGTGTGGTCTACAGTGACATGATTCCATGCTTTAATGTGGATATAGCCCATTGTCAATCACAAGAACCTCTCACACACTCTTTCCACCCTCTCCGATTTCTTATGGCATCAAGGACATGACATTTCACTGAAATGAACCCCAACACATTCATACTGTCTATGTCTACAGGCAAGGGGACAGGATGATAGGGCCTCTTCAATACACCTCGTGACCTTTCATCTCACATGATGCTCTTCTCTCCTCCTAGCAATTTGTCCTTTGCAATACATATAAATCCAAGCTTTATTTCCCGACTTCAAAGCCATACACACGATTGCAAAGTGTAGGATAGAAGTGTTAACCATCCTGGTGCACATGTATTCACTCACTTTGTGGTGTCTTCACGGTAACACATTAGAAAGAACCTAATTCTGGATGCATTCAGTTCCTTTGCTTTATCTACCCCTACTCATCCAGCCATGACCCTCAGTTCCTTTGAAGCGTGCTTATCTGCGTGGCTAAGCTTCAGTTGAGGTGCAATTCATAGCCTCAAAATACCCTGGTTAATCTGAGAGGGTCTGCCACAGACGCAGAAGAAACGAAGGCCTTTATATTTTGGTATTAAGAACCTGAATGAAATTGTGGTTTATTATGAGACACGAGCTGTGTATTGGCACAGAGATCAGACACCAGGAAGAGGAGCATTGAGGACTGGGCTTTATTCACATATGGTTCACTACATCGGATAATCGGAGTGTAGAGATGGGAGGACATTTATCGAAGGGTATATTTCTTTGTTTGTTTGCCTCAATAGCAGCAGTGCTACTGAGATGGATCATCATGACATGAGTGGAAGGGATGGACCACGGAAGAACCCATTCAATCTGGATCCAGTTTGAAATGGCAGACACACACATCTTGTGATTGCTCATTATTCTGAAACCCCTGTAGTCCGACTGAAAGCAGATTGAGTTGGAAACGCCAAAATACAAATGGCAATTGTTGGGGAAAATACACACAATTATATTTGGTTTTCTCCTGTGGTGAAGGCACGACACCCCAGAGTACTCGTTGCCTTCGTTAGCTGGTTACATTTGGGAATGAGGGCTAGGAAAGCCAATCAGAGGCAGAGAAGCCTTTCCTGTCATTTTGAATAATAATTAGCCATTTTGGGATTTTCTTAATTTACTTTACTTTTAGAGCAAGAGATAAGAGATTTTCGGACTAATGTGAATCAGTACTATTGGACTTTTTTTTCAATGTTTCGTACACATGGGAAACTCAACACAGCAGAATTCAAACACTTTAACATCAATCTGGAAAATATATCTTTTAATTTTGAATATATTACTGTAGGTGAGGGAGATGGGGGTTTCTTACCCTGAGTGTGCCGTATGTTGAGCTCGTTGATCTGCTCGGTGAACTCGTTCTCCTCGATGGTTTCAGTGCGAGGAACAGAAAGAGAGAAACGCCTCTTAAAGTTCTTCATCTTGTTCATGGTGCTGAGGAACAGACTCTGAGAGAAGAAAGAGAGGAAGAGATAAGATATACAAATAAACTTCAATGCATTCTGTACATGCATCAACACAGTCTTTCCATAGGGTTAGGGCTATAGTCAAGGGTTAGGGCTATAGTCAAGGGTTAGGGTTATAGTTAAGGGTTAGGGTTATAGTTAAGGGTTAGGGCTATTGTTAAGGGTTAGGGTTATAGTTAAGGGTTAGGGTTATAGTTAAGGGATAGGGCTATTTCGATTTTTGATTTGATTTGTTTCGAATGTGTAAAACAATAATACAAACATTTAACATTATACAATACAAAATTAAGCAGTGTCAAATTGATATACAAAAATATTACTTATTCTAAATCATGAATAAACAAATAATCTACTTTATTACACATCCGAAAAAAGGGTGGGAAGAAGTTTACAGTTTAATCCCACCCCTTCTCCCAAAAACTAAATTACTCACATATATATACTTTTTCTTAAAGAAATACATTTGTTATTAAAAAACTAAAACATAAAACAACACATACATAAACAGATACAAACAACACAAACAAATAAACATAAATACACAAACGAACACATACATAACAGAGATAAATGATATTCAAGAAAAGGTCAAATAACAAACAAATAAATAAACTGCAAACTACCGGTTATGATTAAGCGGCGTTATGTGCAAACAACCAAACGGCACCCTCCATTATGTTTCAATGGAACATATTCACTTCCTGATGATTTGAAGATAGATTTAACATACGTTGCGTATAACCACGACATGCACAACACAGACGGAAACAAGGCCTTTCTGAATGCAACACACTTTTGTTTTTCCATTTCCAATATGCACAGAACATCTTGTGCCGTCATAGTAGAAGGACCTAAATCGTAGACACTCCCCGGTACACGGCCTATGACACGAGATGCGCAGCTTGCAGCTTGACTGAAGGCAGTCTCCTGCATCATCTGATAACGAGGCAGGAACAGCAGGAAAGCAGCTGATCAATATACCCTCTCTCTCCGTGGGTTACACAAACCGCCTTTTTCTCCGCTTGTCTTTTCTCCGCTCGTCTTTTCTCCGCTTGTCTTTTCTCCGCTCGTCTTGTTGTTCTCTTCAATTCTCTCCGTTTGCTTTAGAGATCGGTGTCATGGAGTCTTCATGATCCCTTCACTGACACTGATTTGCGCTTGTGTCTCTGTTTCTGCTCATTATTGGACAACATGTGTGCGGGGGAGTCAATTATAGCAAGCCTCTACACCGTCAGGATATAACAATGTCTGAGCAAGCGTGGCATTGTGGTCGGATCCTCTCGCCTGCTACAGCATACCATACACACATGCAATAAGCACACAAATCTACAGAAACCATATTCAAAATACCCAAAGATGTCCACTAAGGGTCTGAGGACAGAGTTACGTATCGTTGTACCTAACTTGTGATATTGGGCCATAATACAATCTGACATTGATTAATCTGCAAAAGCGCTTTGGTGCATTAAAAGCAAAGTCAGAACGATCCATTACAACTTTCTTTGTATATGCAATAGCAATGCATGCCATAACGGTGCTTCTCAAAGTGTGGTCCGCGGACCACTGGTGGTCCGTGAGCGCCCCCTAGTGGTCCGTGAGTATATTGGTACAATTTCACATTTTAAATAAATTAATAAATTAAAGTTTTACGCACTCTCGCGGGAAAGTCTCCACAATGGAACGAGCTTAAGTTTAACTTTCAATTGCATGATATAGCCCAGCGCAACACCTTCGTCACACATGTTGCCACCTGTTTGTACCATTTTCAGGCGATTTGTAATCTGTTCTAGAAAAACGATGTGATTTTGGATATTTGTGGGAGTTAGGTGGTCCGCGAGTGTTTTTTTATTGGTTAAGTGGTCCTTGGTATGAAAACGTTTGAGAAACACTGCCATAATACAATATAATATATATATGCAATACATACTAATGAGACTAGCATGTACATGGGATGTAAAGCAAACCAATATAAAGGTCAGTTTATTGGTGCTTACTTTTTTGCATTAAACTGCATAGATTGCAGATTTGAGCTTTTTTAAAATGTTTATAAATGCAATGTACAAACAATGGATAGACTTTAAATCATGGCATCTTGTACAAATTAAATATATTAATGGCCACATGTAAAGTTAAATCATCACAGTACCAGACAAAATGTAAATAAAGGGATAACTCATTGGTTTAAAATCATATTTCATCACATTTTACACAGTTTTAAGAAAGGAGGCAGTAGTTTTACCCAACATGCCGGTATACTGTAAGTGACCTGCTCTATCGAAATCAGTCGCTTTGACCCGAAGACACATTTTGAGATTCCTAGCTTTCTAACGATATCAGGATTGTTGTTGTACTCCAAATATAAGCACATATTGATGTATTTATCATCTGAATTTGCAGAGACAAGTTTAATATTCTGAAAGCCAAGACTTTGTTTAATTGAAATCAGATGAAAACCAACTGTAACGGAACCTGCCGTGTTATCTATGATTACTGCCGTGTTTCATAATGTCAGCGGGAGGGAGGGGGGCGGCGCTGCGGGAGGGGGGGGGGCGGCGCTGCGGGAGGGGGGGGGCGGCGCTGCGGGAGGGGGGGGGGCGAGTGAGAGCTGCCATCTTCCCTTTCCAAGCTTCAAACATATTTATCGTGTGATTTTGGAAATAAAAGTTTCATATTCTGAAAGCCAAGACTTTGTTTATTTAAGACCAAACAAAGCACCCGAACCCCGAAAAAAAACGTTTTCTTTTTACGCAAATGCACGATTATTTTGAAATGAGCCGTTGCGGCGACTTCTGCCTGATTTTCGCTAGAGCGGGTCAGATATACATTTTTGCCACCAATGAAAGTATGTAAAAAGCAAGTATGCCTTTCTCTTACAATGATACAATACAATGGGTCTTATCGGAAGTCAATGATAGAAGTAGCACATATTTCTAGATGAAACCCCTTCCCAGTATTACCCTAAATGTTTACAATACCCAAAAATGGGTGTGTGATATGTTTGGGAGGGAGGCGTGTGGCGCAGTGGATAGAGCGTTGGGATCAGTGGTCACAGGTTCAAACCCCACTGCAGTCAGCATGTCGTTGTGTCCCTGAGACACTTCACCCCAAAGTGCTCCTGTGGGGATTGTCCACAGTATTGCGTAAGTAAGTCGCTTTGGATAAAAGCGCCTAACAAGTGATATGTAATGTAATGTCAGGATATCCAGCCTGCGTACTTTCCCTTCAGCACAATCTTTAATGAGTGTTTTCACCGCCCACGCCCTAAGCCTTTATTTACACTCATCCTCAAGGTCGGATACACACAATACAAATTGGTAAGAAAAACGAAATGTTATCAATTTTGATTGTTTACAAGAAAACCGACTTCCCAAAGCGAACCTGGTGCTAAAGTGCTATTTTATTACGAAGTCCTTTTATGTTTCGTCTCAAACAAAGGTGGTTTAAGTAAAACAAGTGAAAGGATTGCGATTCGTGAAAATGGCACCACAGTAAAGATGCACTCTTATTTGTAGAAGCGGAAGCTACATAAAAAAGGTGTGAGATATTCTCAAATGCCTGCGACTAAAAGAACAAAGACAGAGGAGTGTGGGTGGCAGCCAGAAATTGAACCGTGAGTGAAGGAGGCAACTAAAAAAAGAGACCGTGGGAGGAAATAATCCTCGGATCAGTGGAGAGAAAAGGAGAAGCTTTTAGAAATCGATTAGATTCAGCTCACGAGACTCAATGGAACATATCCTCTCTGTTAGAGAAGGCCGTTTATGTTTTTGAGGGGTTTCCCTTTCCTGTAGTGCTGTAGGTTTGAGTGCATGTAAATGGTCACAAAGGAGTTTCTCTCCCACACACTCCTCATTGGACTCCTTCGTTCACTTCTGTATCATCGTGACATCACTATCTAACACTGGCGTTTCTGTTGGCTATAGCTCTCCGACACATTGTAGGCTAAGAGGCGGGACATCTCTAAGCGGTTGACCAATCACAACAGGGCCGGCCAGCTAACCAATCAGAGCAGACTCTGGTTTCAGACAGAGGGTGAAAAGAGGTGCTGCAGCACAGCATGGAGACATGTCACTCGAAAGCAGTTTCACTTGGTGTTTTGAGATGGTACATTTTCTGACTTCATCTTTTTGTATGCAAGGTTATACAGTTACCGTCGTTTGTATCCGATGTATTAACTAACTCCTTGCATTTATTATAGCGCTTTTCCAGTGCTCAAAGCGCTTTACAGATACACATATACATATTTTTTATATACATGCAATGGTCACTGTGGACAATACCCACAGGAGCAAGTTCAGGTGAAGTGTCTTGCCCAAGGACACACTGTTACACTGTTACTGTTACATGTAATCCATCATCTTCATATTTCTAGAGTTGCTTTGGGTTCAGTAAATCAAGGTTATTCATATAGCCCGATGCAACAAATCACCAATTAGCCTCAGGGGGTTTTACAATCTGGTCTTTTCCTTCAGCTGACTGGGAACGTGAACCTGACCAGCAGTTATCTGTCACGCACACTTTCAGGGGAGGCTATGTGAAACTGGTTTGATCAAAAGCGATCCGATGAGGCCGATTGAAGGGTTAACAATGGAGGAGGAAAGGGGCTTAGTGTGTAGAAAGAAATCAATAGCGAGGCTGGCTAAAGCGCCGATGTGTTGGCTGGTATTTATCTTCTGTTGACAGTTTGACAGGCAGCTGTTATGAAGGTCCATTTCCACTCGGTCCCAGCAGGGAAGCTACCTGCTTTTAAAAATCGATTTAAGACGAACGGATTACATGTCACTTGATTACGTAATCAGGATACAAAGAAAGCATTCTGCTTTTTTAGACTCCAGTATGTGGTCATGCGTTTCATTGTTGGTGTTTAGGCTACTGCCTGATGCAGAAAGAAAGGCAGGTTTTACTATCTATAAAATAATTCTTGATCCTAAATATCTTGGTTTCTTCTTTTCTAAGGTCAATTACAAAATACACTTAAAGGTGGGGTAGGTAAGTTTGAGAAACCGGCTCGAGATACACTTGTTTATATTCCATGAATGCTCTTAACATCCCGACAGCAATGAATATCTGAAGTGCTTTGACAACAAATCCATAAAAAAATGTCATCTGTAGAAGCCGTAATACTGTAAAAAGTACATCCGCCCTGTCTGTCAGCCTTCCATCTCGTGCACGCACAAATATGCGCCATTGGGCTTGTCGTCATTGGGCGTGCATTGCAGCAGTACTTCAATGACCCCCAGCAACAGGCGGCCACTTCCACCAGTCTGCTGACGTCACGTTCATGTGTGTTGGAGGAGGTGCTCTGTGAGGAAGTCTGAAGGAAGGGGCGGATTCTTTTCGGCTGCGTACTTTCACATTTTAGTGCACTCGAGCCGGTTTCTGAAACTTACCTACCCCACCTTTAAGGAAAAAACGATTCTGTAATTATAACGGAATACATTTTATGTTCAACCCTCAAATCTATGGGTACCTCACATAACCCAGTTCACATAAACAAAAGTAAACTTTAGCTGACACCAAAAGCTGAAAAGACATTTGATCCATTAGGGAAATCAGCACGTCCATTGAAACGCAACAGAACAGAGACCGCCTTGTGTCACGGTTGTGATATTTCTGAAGAGAAGGTTGACTGTGTTTATTGACATGATGGGTTGAGATATGACCTTTACTCATCTGCCCAAGCCAATCACAACAGAGCTGGCCAGCTAACCAATCAGAGCAGACTGGGCTCTGGTTTCAGACAGAGGGTGAAAAGAGGTAGGCACAGGCAGTATGGAAAAAAAAACAGAGCTTTTTGAACATTAAAGCATGGAGACACTACATACTGATATACACCTGAACATCAGCAGGAGAGGACTCTTTAAAGTAGAGACACTACATACTGATATACACCTGAACATCAGCAGGAGAGGACTCTTTAAAGTAGAGACACTACATACTGATATACACCTGAACATCAGCAGGAGAGGACTCTTTAAAGTAGAGACACTACATACTGATATACACCTGAACATCAGCAGGAGAGGACTCTTTAAAGTAGAGACACTACATACTGATATACACCTGAACATCAGCAGGAGAGGACTCTTTAAAGTAGAGACACTACATACTGATATACACCTGAACATCAGCAGGAGAGGACTCTTTAACGTAGAGACACTACATACTGATATACACCTGAACATCAGCAGGAGAGGACTCTTTAAAGTAGAGACGCTACATACTGATATACACCTGAACATCAGCAGGAGAGGACTCTTTAAAGTAGAGACACTACATACTGATATACACCTGAACATCAGCAGGAGAGGACTCTTTAAAGTAGAGACACTATGTACTGATATACACCTGAACATCAGCAGGAGAGGACTCTTTAAAGTAGAGACACTACATACTGATATACACCTGAACATCAGCAGGAGAGGACTCTTTAAAGTAGAGACACTACATACTGATATACACCTGAACATCAGCAGGAGAGGACTCTTTAAAGGAGAGACACTACATACTGAAACACACCTGAAAGTGAGCAGACTATGTCCTCTTTAACTTCCTTCACAAACTAAGAGAGTATAGACCATCACCAACAGACAATAATGTATATATCCGCCTTCGCTTCATATCCACTGCAAATCCAAAGGGTTCTGTGTTTGCCTACAATCCAGTCTGAAATCACGACCCTCTTGGTCCAGGTAATAACCAAAGGACACATACACTGCTCGGCACACACTGTGGGTGAGAAGGGATCTTAATAAAACCGCTCTAAAAGAACCCATCAGTGAGAGTTGAGCATCAAAGATTGAGACGGCTGACTTCAATGCTTACTTGAAGTTCACTCTCACATCTCTCCAAGTGGGAGTCTTAGTAAAGTGTTTCAAATGTACTGGATATCCCTGCAGCCCTGGATGAGTGCAGTACAAACAGAGATGCTTAACGATTTTATTCATAGGAAAATCTGCCTTTCATTCAGCATATCAAGGCTGCAGCCCCAAACAGCTTAAAAAGGCAGAAATGAAATCTGAGCTGACAGAAAAGGATCCGTTTCAGTTTAACACACACAGTTAAGCTCACACACACACTATTTTATGAACATGTAGGTTCACCTGCTGAATTAGAAACAGAACAACTGAAGCAAAGAAAGTGGAAACCATGAAGCAGATTCAGGCGGTAGAAGTATAGTTTCACACTTCATTTATTACCCGTCCCCTCAAAGTACACCCTGTAGCGAGTATAACTCTAACGGTACGTCCACACAGCAGCTTTAGACGAATCTTCCACCGCTTCAAACGCTTCTCTGCCCATTGACTTTGAACGGGGATGACGTCACTTTGCCTCGCTTTTCGACGAACTGCATTGTGGGGGAGCGAAGCGAAGATTTCCAGGATTTCCAGGATTCCAAAGTTGAGCAATGTTCAACTTTTGAAGCTGAGCTGGAAGCGCCAGCCAATCAAACACGTTTAGGCAAATCTGACAGTAGAAGCGCGAGCCAATCAAACGGCGTGTAAGCAGGGAGAGCCAGACCGCAGTTCATTTCCTCATATTCCAAACGAGAAGTTACGGTAGCAAATCACCCGGTTCTTTACGACCAGAACTATTAACGGGATACAAACCGGAGGAACCAGGCATGGAGGGAGGTGGCAGAGACAGTGGGGGAAACTGGAAGGTTTTCGCCTGTTTGGAGAGTTTATATATATATATATATATATATATATATATATATATTGCTCGCATAAAATCCCCGTTTTTTTTTGGTTTGTATGTCGGGGGCGGGAGATTCATGTGATTGGTCGCAAAAAATCCCCAAGCTGTCAGACACGCCCAGCTCCAAGATGTTCAAGATTTTTGAAAAGCTGTTGTGTGGACGTACCGTAACCCAGAGAAGACCTCCCCGAAACGCCTCGTTGGAGATTTCTCATGTTCCATCGTTTGCTTCCTGGGTACTCTGACGTGGGAACACGCAGAGGCCACGCCCTCTGCCAGCCTTCCACGAAACAAAGCTTCCCAAACCTTTCAGCGGTTCATGCCGGATGTGTACAGCGTAGGGCACTGAAGAACGATGCTGTTCCTACTTTGTTTGGACCAGCGGGAGATTCGGGTACACAACCTGTAAGTATTGTTGTTTGTGTATTTACGATGTTTAAAACAAACAAGGCATCTACCACGACGGGCTACTACGTTGGGATGGCGGATAAATGCTCTCCGCAGACCCATTCTCACAGCGTTATGAACCTTTTTCTTTCTCGATATCAAGCCACACTTATTGTGTTTACTTCGGCTGTGAGTGTGTGTGTGCTCAGGATGAGTTTCGCTTGTTCTCGCTGTATCGCCGACACGGAAGCCTGACTGCTCCTCGCAGCAACGAGCCTCGCAACGTCCCGACCAATCAGAGCACAGTGGGCTCACAGGGAGGGGGGGGGCGGAGCTCCAACAATCCGTTTAGGACAGAGAGTGAATCCACATGCTTTACAGAGATGCTGTGAGAAACCAATGTGAGTTTGGAACATTGAACAATGTGAATGTATTCTAGTAGCTCAACAATGGAATTATGATCAGTAGAAATGGCCATGACATGGGACCCTTTAGGTATTATCCTCCAGAACAGCACAGCTCACAGAGAAGAGATCTGATCATTTACAACAAACAGTAATCTGAACACATATTTTTGGATGTAACTGTAAGGGAATTACTTTGTACCCTGATCACGTTATCCTAAAGTCTGGCGTTGCCTTTGAGGAATGTGTTCAGACGGCCAAAGTGCAACATGTTTTCCATTTGCAGTGTCTCACCCTGGAGAGAAAGCGTGTTTTTACACTAACCTTGTCCTCACTTGCTTTGAATGAAAACTTTATGACAGACTCGGGGTCCAGATAAAAGACAAGACATCGATGTGCTTTCTCTTCTCTGGTGTCTGAGATAGGATTCAACCGTTCTCAACGCTCTGATTGGAGTCTCTCTTTTAACTAAATTGCACGGCTCAAGAGTGAAAACATTTTATTACGATGTATATTTTGTGGAATATGCACGTTTTTTAATTTATCTGACGCAGACCGACTCCTCTAGTTGGATATGTGTCAATTTTAGAGTCAGGATTTGGCATTATTACTGTCAAGGGAAGGTTTTCTAAGGTTTTGTGGTCCGGTCAGCCGCCGTCTTCCTCTCAGGTTTGCGGTTTCATATCGTTGTTAGGATGTAACTTCAGAGGACAACCCTTCAAAGTAACATGTGACATTGAACAGACTCCCAGGGCTGAATTATGAGATTGTTGACGAGGCCAAAAACTGCCAGATCGAGAATACTATTTAAAAGCTATCATCTGTTGATACTGACTAATGCCAGAGACAGCTTCCTATGTTAGAGGTCCCTATGATGCAACATCCACTTCTTCATGTCTCTTCTTCATCAACATGTGTCCCCTCTTCTTCATGTCTCTTCTACATCAACATGTGTCCCCTCTTCTTCATGTCTCTTCTACATCAACATGTGTCCCCTCTTCTCCATGTCTCTTCTACATCAACATGTGTCCCCTCTTCTTCATGTCTCTTCTACATCAACATGTGTCCCCTCTTCTCCATGTCTCTTCTACATCAACATGTGTCCCCTCTTCTTCATGTCTCTTCTACATCAGCATGTGTTCCCTCTTCTTCATGTCTCTTCTACATCAACATGTGTTCCCTCTTCTTCATGTCTCTTCTACATCAACATGTGTCCCCTCTTCTTCATGTCTCTTCTACATCAACATGTGTCCCCTCTACATCAACATGTGTCCCCTCTTCTTCATGTCTCTTCTACATCAACATGTGTCCCCTCTTCTTCACGTCTCTTCTACATCAACATGTGTCCCCTCTTCTTCATGTCTCTTCTACATCAACATGTGTCCCCTCTTCTTCATGTCTCTTCTACATCAACATGTGTCCCCTCTTCTTCATGTCTCTTCTACATCAACATGTGTCCCCTCTTCTTCATGTCTCTTCTACATCAACATGTGTCCCCTCTTCTTCATGTCTCTTCTACATCAACATGTGTCCCCTCTGTGGAAAGAGACTCTGAAACGTTTCAGGAACAAAGATTCTCTCTCTTTTTGATCCATTTCTATAAAAACCTGTCTGAAAATGAGCTGATCAGATTTTGGCCACTTTATGATGTCATAACGATGTGTTGTCTTGTGTAACCGTTAGCCAATCAGCAACCAAGGTAACCCTTATCATCTGAATCTCCTCTAGAGCACCATTGAGTTCTTTGTAACCAAATGTCTCTCCGTGGGGAGGGGCTCCTTATTTTCATCTAAAGTAACAGACAGAGAATCAGCACTTTGGACACAGGGCTGAAACAGAGGGGATTATGGGTAATGCTGCAATGATCTGTTTGGAGTTTCAGCCAATCAGAGACAGGTTCTGTGTTTATCTGAGAGCTGTAATATATTGATGAGAAACAGTATAATAGGGGAAACCGTATATTTGCAGAAATCCAACAATGTTAGATACCAACATGTAAACACTGTTTTACTTGCAGATGAGCAACAGAGAATATCCACCGTATGGCCAGTGAGCAAATCCACTGAAGCAGTTCCATTTCCTCTGAAGCCATGTGACAGTTACTCACGTCTGACTAAACAAACATACACAATATAGCATAGTATAATATAGTATATAATATTAGGGGTTTGTCGAAATGGGTTTCATCGTTTTACACGGGTCAGCGTTCACCCGTCCCACATGACACACATTCAGCAATGTATCGACGGGTTAGAACACAGGCGTGGAGATAAAGCGTGACCAAAGTCGAGGGTCAACTGTCAGAGATACCGTTATGTTGTTTTGTATCCTGACGACGTTCTTCAGTAATCTGTTTCCCCGCACACCGGGATGACTCATGATGGCTGATGACTTCCCACATGCTCAGATGTAAAACCTCAGGCGGACTCCCTCTCAGGGTTTTCCTTCCGTCCTGAACTTGAATGAATGAAGCTATTTAATAAAAAAGGAGCTTTGGCGCCGTGTGAGGACAGACCCACGCTAACAGCGATGGCACAGCTCCGTCTGACCACCGTTACTCTCCAGAGACGGCAGGGCGCGCGCCAACGCCCGCTGTGGGTCTCTGGGAGGGTCAGGAGAGAAGCTGGGAGAAGCTGAATGAAACGGAGAGGAAGAAAGGGGGGGGGGCAGAGAGTGCGCATTCTGCTGTATCCTACATGCTGGGGAAAGCGATGGAGACGACGAAAACACGCGTATGGTGGGGATGAACGGCGAAACTAGCACAACACAAGTGTGCGGTACATCAGACACCACTGTTGTGTAATTACACCATATTGTAAACAACTGAAACAAAGTCGACACAACTGTTGTGCAATATGTACCCGACTTGCTGCCTTCTTAGTTTGATATGTTGAAATACTGCAACAACAACAACCTTTAAGTAACTCTAATCATGTTTACCTCCGTTATCTAACTGCATTCTACGAAATACACCTAATCTATTTCATGGATACTGTGCATGACGGTTGGCTCCACGTCCACTCTTCCTCACTATTGACACTTCCACAGTCTGCCCCTCCCCCACGTTAAGAGTCTGGGTGTCATCCTCGACAGCACCTTATCATTTGAAGCTCACATCAACAACATCACTCGATCTGCCGACTTCCACCTCCGCAATATTAACCGCCTGCGCCCGTCGCTCACACCCAACAGCACCGCCGTCCTCGTCCACGCCCTGGTTACGTCCCGTATCGATTATTGCAACTCCACCCTCTCTGGTCTTCCTCAGAAATCCCTACGTAAGCTCCAACCGGTCCGAAACTCAGCCGCCCGTATCATCACCAGAACTCCTTTCATTAATCATATCACTCCGGTTCTCCAACAACTCCACCGGCTCCCCGTTAAGCAGCGCACAGACTTCAAAGTGCTGCTCCTCGCCTTCAAGGCCCTTCACACTCTGGCACCTCCATATCTCTCTGAGCTCCTTCACATCTCCCTCTCGTGCCCTCCGATCTTCCTCTGCCTTCCAGCTCTCTGTACCTTCTGCCCGCCGGACCACCGTGGGGTCACGAGCCTTCAGCCACTCTGCCCCCCGTCTCTGGAACTGTCTCCCGCAAGACGTCCGCAATATGGACTCACTCCCAACCTTCAAATCCAGCCTGAAAACACGCCTTTTTAAACTGGCGTATTCCATTTCTTAATCTCTGCTAAACTGATTGTTGTTTTTAAGTCTTGTATTACTGTGTGCTCGTCTTTAATTTGCTCTGTAAGGTGTCCTTGAGAGCTTTGAAAGGCGCCCGTAAAATGCATTATCATTATTATTATGATATACGTGCATGCCATTTATCCAATAGCGTTTCATTTCTTGCCTCCATCTCTGCTCTTGCTGTAACAATGTCCATGTCCCCTCTGTGGGTGGAACACAGGCCTTCTGATATCGATGAATGAGCCATGCTGCACTGCAATGTCCATATTGACTTGAAACAGATGGTCAGTCTTCAAACTCCTTCCATAACTCAAACATAACATTTCCCCAGCATTTCTTTATCCTTCTCACGCTGTTCGACAGAGTGTGTTAAGACAGAGCTGCAGAGAAGCACACGCACACATCTGTCTGTCATCTGGCTGAGTGTGATGGGTCGTATGCACTCAAGCTGACCTTAGGCCTGGGGTCGCATTACTGTGTGCTCCAGTTGTTCATATGGACCTAACATACACGTTAACTTGTACAGCTGTGCGAACACATTCACACACATTTCCCCGACTTTAGATAAATGGTGGCGACAGTGCGGCGTCACAGAGGCCGGCGTGGTAAGAGAGGATCATTGTTTGAACGCTGGTTTGTTTCGTCTGTAATGCACTTGTGGTTTATGCCAGTAATAACTGGCATGCAAATCAAACAGAAGGCTCAGTGTGCGATACATGACGGCTACATGTTCTGCTGGCTGAACTCTGTCCCTCTTCTGATAAACAACACATCCACCTGAGGCTGACCGAGTCGTTTATGATGTCTCCGAACGCCATAAACCACCACCTGTGCTGAAGGAGAGTTACCTCAAACAAACTCATAATACTCAATATACAAACACATATAGCAGAACACGGCTCCAACACACACTATAATGTAGGTTATACAAGTGTTTGTACTAGTTTAAGTGTTTGGTGAAATCTACTGCATATTATTACGCTACCGATTGGTCAATTTCAATCATTCTGAGGTCTGCTCTTTTTCGCTAGCAGACTGTTGCTAAGGAGAACAGACCGTTGCTAAGAAGAACAGACCGTTGCTAAGAAGAACAGACCGTTTGCTAAGAAGAACAGACCGTTGCTAAGGACACTGATCAAGGGACTATGTGAAGTCATATCAATCCGCTGAAAGACGTTAATTTAACGTCAGCATTGGTAAACATTAACATTAGTTTTCCTCGGTCAGAAAACACTGTGTAATACTTTTAAAATATTTGACATCAGGACGGCAGATAGCTTACACACCTTCCAGCGCAGACTGAAAACTCATCTCTTTCGACTCCACTTCGAGCGATAGAACTATTAACAAAGCACTTATATACTAACAAAGGGCTGGCTTATCTAAAGCCAGTTGAGTAGCACTTGAAATGTTTTTGCTCTATGAAGCCTGATGTACTTTATGATTCTGTTTTCTTCAAGGTTGTATTTTGTTGGTCGAACGCACTTATTGTAAGTCGCTTTGGATAAAAGCGTCAGCTAAATGCAATGTAATGTAATTATATTTGCGGATAGGACGAAACTTGCGATTCATTTAAACTAGAGCCTGGACTCGATAACAAAAAATTAATCTAATTAATTAGAGGCTTTGTAATTAATTAATTGCATTTTTAATCAAATATACATATTTGACCTGAGAACAGTGAGAAGCAATTTTCACATGGATTTGACTCCAGGTGGTCGACAGTCGAGTGAGCCAGGGAGCTGGTTATTCTCTCAGACGTGGACTGACTTATCCTGGCCCTGAAACCAGTCCTCTGGTTGAGTGTGGGTTGGGTCAGGGTGTGGTTCCTTGCACTCGGAGTCGGGCTACCGTCCACGCTAGCTGCTACATGCTTTGCATTTAGGTGATACTTTAGGCTTGATGTGCTGCGGTGATATGCCGTGCTCTTATCGACGCTTCCATCCGTACGTTTTTTAAAACAAAATGTCCCCTCCACGGGGCCGACCAAAGCGGTCTCATCAGCTTGTTCGTTCATGTTTGACTATTGATCACCGTGGTTTGTTGTTGTTTGAAGTCCCATGCTGAAGTCATGAACGTTAGTTGGTGCTCCAGTATAATCGGTACGCCTGAAACTCATCCAGTGAGAAACGTTCCGCTGTGCAAAAATAAGTGCGATTAAAATGCGTTAATTTTTTTAACGCGTTCATTTTTGTGTAATAATTAATCTTAAGTCCCGGCCCTAATTTAAACGTCTAAGCATTATTAGTTTTTATATGCATGCGTCTACTGATGAATTGAAGTTCAGTGTTCACTCTACTTTTAGCTCTACACCCACCCCTGAGAACAAGAATCACCAAGCTGCTAAATGTTCCACCAAACAGTGATCTGTTGCTGCTGTAAACAAGGGTTTGAGAGTCACGTGCATAACGTTACTTACACGCCGCTTAAAGGCTCTCTGCAGCTGAGATACACTGCACTACAAGCAGCACCCTTCACACTAAACACTGTCATTAGTGCTCTGAACGCCATCGTTCTCTACAGCAGGCAGACCCTGGTGCAGGAGAGGTCATTCAGACGAAAGACTCACAAAGCCAGAACACACGGAGCTTTGTGTCGGCCAGAACATGACGACATCATCATCTTAAAAACAAAGCTTGACGGCTCTTATTATTGCGGTAAACAACATTATCTGACTGAGAAGGGTCTGAGGACTTGGTTTGGAACAGGCGGCAGTGAACGTCATCGATACCGATGTGACGCAAAGACTGGGACTCAACTGCAATGACTCGACACAAAAGTATAAAAACAAAAGTCTGCATGAAATGTAAGAAACAAGACCGAATAAACATGACTCTTGGTGCAAACAGAGTCCTCGGCTCTTTTGGCATGGCATGAAACAACACACTGCTAGAGGACAATGAAAGCCGAGGACTATTTGAAGAACAGTTCATGGGACACAGGTGGCAACACCGAGGATGGGACAGACGAACAGTGGCAGTAAAACAGAAAGTGCCATGACTAGACGTGAGTGACTGTAACTTCACACGAAACATGACCAAACATAAGTAACTTGATGTTAGCATGGACTAAACATGAAACATTTCACATGGTAAATTAACTATATTTATTCATACAGTATATTTACATATCCTGAAGCTCCCTACACGGCTCAATAAAGTACCTATCTATCTATCCATCCATTCATCTGTCTATCTATCTCATCTATCTGTCCATCTATCCATTCATCCATCTATCAATCCGTCTATCTATCTATCCGTCTATCCATCTATCTATCCATCTATCCGTCTATCCGTCTATCTATCTGTCTATCCATCTATCTATCCATCAATCCGTCTATCTATCTATCCATCTATCCATCTATCCGTCTGTCTATCTATCCATCTATCTATTCTTCTAAAGGAGAGGTCAGGTCTGCAACAAAGCAGATGGTTTAAGAGATAAAAGAAACCCAGAGAGTTTTCTCACCATTGCACGACAGTGATAATCAATTCTGCCAGCCATCTCTCTGTGCAAGGCTGTGAAGAAAAGCATTTCTTGAGTCCCTCTATCCATAATGATAAATCCAGTAAGGTCTTGCTTCTTTATGACCTCACACCTCTTCTCTCCGAGGGCTTTAGCGACATAAAGACGACCGTTTGTTTCTTTCCATATGTTCTTGGAGACGACCCCACCAGACAACAATCTCTGCCTATGTTCTCTGTTATACTGTACAGCGCCCACTCAACACTTCTCTGCTCTTTTTTGGTTGAACTTTAAGAAATGATATGGTTACTGCGCCGACATAACAAACAGTCAAATCTACAATACGTACAAAATGAAATAACAATCGACGGATCAGAAAAAGTGATAGAAAAACATGGTAAACAATCATTTTATGTATATAGGTAGCGGTTAAAGTGGTCATTAATGAAAAAGGGAAACAGACGGGGTGATCACAATCGTGAATTTAAAGTGTTCTACTAACCAGAAATATAAAAAATAATATTCCAAAAAGAGATCCACTGTATTGTTTGTTGTCCACAGCTGACGTTAAATTAACCGGACTTCTTTCTGCGGATTGATACGACTGCACATAGCCCAGAGGTCTGTTAACAGAAATAACAGAATGTCCAAATTGACCAATCAGAATCGAGTATTCAACTAAGCTGTGTAATAATGATCGGATACATAATAAATTATCCTACGTTCATATTTACAAGGTGTCAAATCTAACCAGAGTCATTAATCATGTTTTGTGTTTTATATCTAACCCATTTTACAAAGATATGAACTTGATTTCTATTTCTCATGTTTCTAATTCGAAATATATTTCATTTACCAGCTTCCGTCATTGTGTATGTATTAAGTCAGCATATTTTACCCAAGTCCTTGTAATAAGAGTAGCAATCATTTTACAAATTACAAGGAATAAGTACGAATCTTTCTCCTGTAGTTTTTCCAAGGTTCTTTTTCATTTAGATCCACAAAACACATAGTTGACAATTGTCTTATAGATGTTTCCCATAACATATCTTAATCCCTTGTTATTGTTATCTCTCATTGTCCTTGGCTCCTGACCCAACTCCTCAACAGCTAGTTGACAGAGAGGTTGAATAATAGTAAGGTAACCGCATTGAAGCTGCCGAGCAGAAAAATGACAACAGTGTTGACAGTAACAACAACACCCTGTGTCTTGGTCTCTGTCTACATGTCACCCGCTGCCCCCGTGGGAACAGAGGACAACTGTGTCCAGTGGCTGTAAGTGAATAACAGCATTGCTGGGGTCAACATCAGACTGGCCTATTGTGTAACAGGCCATCATGGTTTGTGCAGCAGGCCACACATGGCGTGACGGTACTGTTGTTGACAGAATCACAAGATGTTGTGAGAAAAGGTGTCACGTTTTACAAGGTTCAAGGTTCAATACGTGCAGTGTAGCTATGACGATGAAAAGCTTAGGTCACCGGCTCCTCCGACAGTGCAACACAATAAAACGGATACAATAGTACAAGTAAATACAATATAATAGAATATGATAGAAACTGTACAGAATAGTATACAGTAATTGGAATATTGATATATAGTTATAGATATATGCGAGTTGCAAACAGATGAATGTTATGTATGTTCTTTCAACATACTTCTTTGTTCTCATAATATATCTACAAAAGCAAAACAAAATGCTTGATCCTCATAAAAAAAAAGAAATGAAATGATGTCAAGGCCAGAGAGCAGATTGGGCCAAAACACACACATGGAAAGTGGCCAAAAAACTGCAGACATTCCTGGTGGCGTCGTAGGAGGGTTGCAGCTTTGACCCATGTTACATATTCTGACTCCGTTCTTGGTTATGGTTGAAGAGTAGCTGTTCATTAAAGGTGGGGTAGGTACGTTTGAGAAACCGGCTCGAGATACACTTTGTGTTATATTCCATGGAATGCTCTTAACATCTGATAGCAATGAATATCTGAAGTGCTTTGACAACAAATACTTCTACTAATCTCCTCTGTGGAAGCCGTGGCGCTGTAAAAAGCACGACCAATCATCTGAGCCGGCTAAAGTAACTGGATGGCCTACCTGCCTGTCAGCCTTCCATCGGGGCACACACTTATCTCGTGCCCTCATTGGTCATGTGCGCGTTCGTGTGTGTTGGAGGAGGGGCTCTGAGAGGAAGGGGCAGATTTGTTCCGGTTGTGTATTTTAAAATTCTAGCGCACTCGAGCTGGTTTCTCCAAAATGACCTACCACACCTTTAATGTAAATGTCCTTTTTGTAATGTTTTACAACGGCCAACATTATTTTCACTGAATTCACCAATTTCCCCAAACAAGTGACAAAAAGAAGAGATTAGTCACACAATCTGGCGTTACGAGCCAAACAGTTTTGACTCGTAACGCCACAGTGATTTCCCCGTCAACACGTCAACACTGTACACCGTCTCTTGAAATCTTTGCCCTGTTGTAAAGGTCGATTTCCAGTACGTTTTTCATGTGGCAGAACGGCCATAAGTAATGGAAAAATGTCTTAAAACAACCCACACTAGGGGGGGGACTACGTAAAAGTTGGCATTCAGACCAAACGCGGCTTTTAGAGGCATGTGTGCCTATCTTTGGTGTGGCTTGTGATTTAAAGAAGGTTGTGATAAGATCATGAAAACCAGCTTAAGCGATGCCTCTATGTTCAGGACAAAGCGATAAACCTGCTCGCCCACTACGCACACGATGACTGGCATTCTTACCAAAGGCCTACACATTTAAATTAATCTCAATTTACATAATTAATAGGACACAACCTTAATATTGTGTGAGGCCCTGTAACATGTATATTTAGAAAGTAAAGGGGGATAGGACGGAGGTATTTGCAGCATGAGCAGCAATAGAGAGATTCTTTCTTAAGGGCAGGGAAACATACCACACAGACATTTATAAATAGAGTATACATAGAAACTGGCCTGACAGGTGGATTAATGATTGTTGGTGTTTCCACACGAATATGTTCACCTTTGTATTAGCTGCATGTCTATACAGTAGGAATTGGTATTAGTCTACTATGTTCATACATTTAAAAAGGCACAAACGTCTAACCTTTGAGTGAAACTTGTTGCCCTCTCAGCCTCTGGTGTTCCGGTGTCTTAAAGACGCAGACAATAGACAGAAGATTGGGTTTACTCATCCAGACAATGTCTCGTCTCTCTTTATAGACCGCCCCCTTATTCATTTTTTTGGCAGCGCGACAGACGGGTATCAGCCCCAGACAGACTCAGTCTAATGAAGGTCTGTGACTCCAAGCATGACATTACTCGAGGGAGGCCAAAAGGGCAAATTGCAAAATTACATTGGGGAACTTCCTGCTGATAGCAAGACAAATATGAAGTTGAGCCTGAAGCTTTATGACCAGCAAGTTTATTCCACTTCCCCTCATAGACACTTGACGCTGGATGTGTTTGTTGAAGGATTAAGTAGCAACTATTGAACATATCTCTCCCTGCTCACTGATACAGTATGTGTTGCTGCGAGCCCAACAGAGCTTTAATGGCGTTCGTGTATCTTTTCCCCTCAAGGTGAGGCTTGGATTTGATTCCTATCTAGACACATTCATCACAATCCAAAACATCAAGTACTGAATCAGAAATTCCCCAGATTGCCTTCATGGCAACATGTTGTGATGCACTGGCTAACATGATAACATAAGAAGGAAACATTCCTCCCTGAAATGATGCAATGTATCATGAAAAACAACGGCTCAGATGCAAAAGAGCAGCACTTTGTACCAGATAACGCAGATTCTACTGTTTGCATTCAAAGTCTACTTCACTATCAGTTTTATAAAGAGAGGTCAAATGAAAGTGTGTCATTACAGGTATGTTGTTGACAGACTCTTGCCAAATACTTGCCTTGCTATCGAGCGGCGCAGGAATAAGTCCTAAAACCCCCAAAAGATATGGCTTTTTAACACTTTCTGTTCCTTCGTTTCTAGTCACCATTTTTCCATTTTTCTACGTGATTGGGTTTTAGACGCATTAAATAAGGTCTGTGGTTTAGGGATGCCAGCGATTATTCGATTATTCGCTACAGTCTCCATAATAGAATATTATTTTAAAAAATCGATTTTATTTTTTTATTATTATTATTTTTTTTCTGGCTTAGTTTCAACCAAAATATATATAAATATATATATGCTAATAATAGTAATAGTATTAATGATTGTAAATGGTCATTGGTCACACCACCAGTTTGTTTTACTGTAAACTTGGAGGAAGCTTGGGGGGGATCGTCGTCGTCGGTCGAATAATCGATTATTATTCGCCAGGGCTGCCGAATAATCGATTTTGATCATGGTCAGTTTCTGGCAACCCTACTATGGTTAACATGAGCTGAGATTTGAAAGTTTTGTTCTACGACATAAAACACATCGGCCCAATGGTGATTGTCCTAAGCTTTTATGTGTCATAAAACGTTGGTTGCTAAGAAGTTGCTAAATGAGACTGAACGCCGTCACACATTAGCCGCCGTTAGCTTAGCGGTGGTGATGTGAAATGCTACCGTGCTGTGGTTTGGTTTCAGCCTAACTTTAGCTTTTGTATTTACGCTTCAAAAAGTTATCCTGCTGAACAACACGTGGAAGTAACATACAGGTATGTTTGCCAAAGATCCTATTTTCTGCAATAAACCCAAAGAATCCAATGAAAAATCTCATTGCTTTTTATCGAAAGCCTCGCCTAAGATGCTAACCCTCGTCACGGCACCAAACTATTTCCTTCAAATGATAAACATTCAGAATGACTAGTTAATTACTTGACTAGGCAGACGAGACAAACCACAACAATCACTGGAGTGAATTCCAATTAGCTACGTCTAACTTAACGGAGCGACACAAATCCTTCTTTGCAATTTAATGTCTGGAACACGGTTTAGAAATGCAGACCTTTCCATCTGTCGGATCGGACTACATCACATCACGTATTCTGATGAGTTGCACTCCCTCAGGTTTCGGCTTGTGGTCTTGCTCAGTGACTCACGGCTCACACAGCACATCATATATTTCCCAAGGTGCTGCTGCCTGTGTCAGTGTGAGAGCCAACATCTAATAAGCAGCCACAGCTGCGGCAGGAGACGAGAGACTTGGGAGGAGAGAGGACTGCAATTACACAAAGCGCCTACGACACAGTGCAATGTTTAAAAGAACACACATCAAACAGCTTCTCTCCAAACGCATAATGTGGTGTCCTGATAAAAGAACCTCATTCTTTATAAAGCTTTGGCAGATATGGCGGACATTTTAATTTGGCTAGCTCGGCTGTGAATGCGTCGCCGCCCACCTGTGAAGAGCTTTTGAAGCGTATTGGATGCGAGTGAGGAGAGCAACACTTTAGGTCCTTTAGATCTTTGAGTAATTCAATGGGACGCTGGCAGCGGCTCAAACACAAAGACCGCATCCGACCGTGTGCTGGTCGCGCTAGAACACGGCGATGTGAAATAAAATATTCAAAGTACCAATTGTTATTCCTTATAATATTTTGTTTATGTGTGAAATTGTCATGCTTTCCCCTGATCGACAGCTGTGTCTAAAAGGTAACCCTAACAAGGCAGGCTTTACTCTGATACTGCTTGTAGTTACACCTACAAAAATAAAACGCTTCATTTCAGAAATCATAATCAGTTCATAAATATCCTTCGTTTTCGTGAAACAGGTGACATTGTATAAAGAGTAACAAACATGTAGGAAGTGAAGAGGGTCCAAAAACAAAATGGCTTCATCCCAAGAGATCGCTGCTTATATTCTGGAATCAATCAATGTTTATTTATAGCCCAATATCACAAATGTTACATTTGTCTCAGTGGACTTCACAGTGTGTACAAAATATCAGTATGACAATACGACACCATCTGTCCTTAGACCCACTGTCCTTAGACCCTCTATCCTTAGACCCTCTGTCCTTAGACCCTTTGTCCTTAGACCCTCTTGTCCTTAGACCCTCTTGTCCTTAGACCCTCTTGTCCTTAGACCCTCTGTCCTTAGACCCTCACATCGTATAAGGAAACACTTCCGGAGAAAACCCACAGTTTAAGGGAACATGGGAGAAACCTCAGGCAGAGCACCAGAGGAGGGATCCCTCTCCCAGGATGGACAGACGTGCAATAGATGCCGTGTGTAAATTGAAAAGTGAATACATTAACCAGAAGTCGGTGAGTTATTTCACTAATTTAACCCAAACCACAATCTTTCCTGAACATTATCAATGATTATTATTGCCCAAACTTAACTAATCGTTTACTTTACCCATCCTTTCCAAACTAAAACAGGTTCATCAATTCCGCACTAATCACTCGTTGTGTTGGACACTTCGGGTAATGCACGACAAATGGGTTAGGGTAAAGCTAGACCAACTAACTAACTTTTAATAAGATGATACAAACTGATACTAGTACAATTAGACGATTAACTGTAAATCTTTACAAGGGAATGATGAATGTGTGCCAGCGTTGTTTTGAACACATGCTTCTTTATCACTGTGTACATTACGCAATCTCCCTTTACGATGTATCCAGGTTATTTAACTTTACACTGGCCTTTGTAGAAGATCTGCCCGATAAAAGGCAACGAGAGGATGATTTAGCCAGTTCAAAAGCAGAGATAAAAAGCGACAAGAACTCGCATGTTCTTGGTGCTTCTTGCAATCTCGCATGCCGTCATCTCAAAATGGCCCCATGAAGAAAAGTGTCTTAGCTTGGTGTCAGCGACCTGCCCACAGCCCACTGCCCACACAGTTCACCCGTCATACAACATCATGACAGCAGTGAGATGTGCAGCATGTAAAAAGATAAACGTATTCCTTTACAGTTCTCTCTCTTCTCTGAGAGCCGTACTTTTCTGAAGGCTAATACTTTGTGAATCTAATCTCCTCCTGCTTCATGGTTTCCACTCTCTTTGCTCCGTTTCCAATTCAGCAGGTGCACCTCCATGTTCATCAAATAGTGTGTGTGAGCTTAACTGTGTGTTCAACTGGAACGGAGCGTTTTCTGTCAGCTCAGATTTTATTCTGCTCGTTTAAACTAGTAGTGCTCACGAGTTTCAGTGCTGGGGATGAAGCTACTGCCGGAATACGCTGAACGAAAGGCAGGTTTTACTCTCAATGCTATTTATATTTATTTTCGATAGAGATAATCCAGAAGCAACCCAAAGTCATAACATTACTTTTATATTGAGACACTGATTTAATTTCTTTACAGCAGTGTTTCTCAAACTTGTTCATACCAAGGACCACTTAACCAATACAAAAACACTCGCGGACCACCTAACTCCACAAATATAAAAAAACACATTGCTTTTCTAGAACAGATTACAAATCGCCTGAAAATGGTACAAACAAGTGGCAACATGTGTGACGAAGGTGTTGCGCTGGGATATTTCATGCAATCGAAAGTGAAACTTAACCTCGCTCCATTGCGGAGATATTCCCGCGAGGGTGCGGAAAACTTAAATATATTTATTTATTTCAAATATGAAATGTTACCAATATACTCACGGACCACTAGGGGGCGCTCACGGGGACCACACTTTGAGAAGCACTGCTTTACAGGTAACTAGTATCCGTAACGGATTACATTTCTAAAGTAACCCTCCTAACCCCATGTAAATGCATGCTTAGCACCGATGGAGTCTCAGGTTGAGCGGATGATGGATTCATTTTGACAAAAGCTGCTCGCTGAAGTGAAAGATTTAACCTTTTTCCTCCCTTGCCTGCCGACTCTCTGCTGCCGAAGAACTGCTCTCCGTTGGCTGAGTGTTTGTTCCTCTGCGAGCGGGCTTGGTGCTGGTGCCAGAGCTATTGTTTAACATGGTCTATCTTCACATTATCACGGCTGAGTGGTGAATCATGGACTCAATAATAAGCTGCCTCTGTAAACAGTATCGTTGAGCTCAGCTGCAGCAGGGTAAGACAACAGATCGCTACTTCGGACAATTACAGGATCAACTGTCCGCAGGCGCCAATCGATCAATAGGATCATCGTGTGAGGCGATACGTGGGCCTCTGCTAGGGGCAAAAGGAGAACTGGAAATAAGATCATATTTGAAAGTCCAAAAGAAGCCTTAAAGCCGGCAGTATGTTCAGTAACATGATGGCTATGTCTGGCACAACACAATCGTTTAGTATTAGTCATAAAGTCAATGCATTTCATCCAAAGCTTGTTATTGGTTTCTGACTATAAGGTGCTGGGGTTTCTCAGTGGTACCAATATCCAGCTGTAGTCAGAGCTCCATTAAGATGGTGTGACATAAAGAAAGACACACAATATCTCTACTAATGCATATTGAAGCTTTTAAAGTAACACAATGGCCATGTTTGGCACAGTACGATAATTTTGTATCAACGATAAAGTCGATACAAATGAGGTCTGAAACTAAGTGTCCTGTATTTATGATTATGTTCTGGAAGTAAACAAAGAAGCCATTGCAGACCATTGACATGCAAAAACCTATATAAACACACTACGGGAAAAGACAAGACCCTGAAAGCACAAAAGGGCCCCTTTAACGTAACACGTAAAGGCCCGGACACACCGGCCGTCGATAGATGTCTGGCCGTCGATGAGCGTCCTGTCGCCCTACTCAGATTGGTGTGTCCAGCACCGTCGTGCCTTTTCGTCCGCGCCGACACCTCCCGATTCAACATTTTGAATCGGCTGTCGGCAAAATAAATCACTCTGATTGGCTGTTCAGCTTAGCGAATCAGTGCATGAGAAGCGAAACGGAAGTGAAGAAGGCACACACAGGGGCTATTATTTTTAGTTTTCCAGCACCGCACTAAACATGTTTTCGATAAGTCGTTATGTGAAACAGTCTGTGATGGACGAGAGTGAAAATGGAACGCACGCTATTTGTTGTTTGTATATCACGCGGTCTGTCTTCCGGTTGCCTCTTTTGAATTAAGAATACACACTACCGCCGCCTGCTGGTGAGGAGAGTTATTGCCACTCACGCATGCGCAGTGCGCACGTGCTACTTGGCCGTCGGCCGAAGTCTTTCCGGTGTGTTCCAGTAGATTTTTTTGGTCAAAACACAGGAGACACAACAATCGGGTCCGTCGGGACGTGTTCTTCGGTGTCAGTTTGGTGTGTCGGGGCCTTAACGTGTTTCCAGTAATGCATTTTGAAGCTTTTAAAGATCCTTAAACAAAACGTTTCATTACAATGAACACAAACAGTAAGTTCAGATTTCTGGTGTTTTCAACACTCTCCACATCCCATTAACTTCTCACTAACAGGTTGAAGTCCGCATTATTCAATAATGCGTGACGATGATAAAGAAAAGGGAACCACACACACACACACACATGAAACGGGTTGTTTGCCCTTAATGCCCTACAGTTTTTACTGATTCTGAAGATGTTTTTTCTCTCAGATTTGAAAACAGTAGGATTTGTCTGATGTTATCTCCTACATAGTGGCATTTCTAGTTAGACCTACCTAGACAGACATAATCACACACACACACACACACACACACACACACACACACACACACACACACACACACACACACACACACACACACACACACACACACACACACACACACACACACACACACACACACACACACACACACACACACACACACACACACACACACACACACACACACACACACACACACACACACACACACACACACACACACACACAGTAAACAGTGCTGTGTGAACAGTGGCTACGGACAGACCTCTGTATGTCTAACTGGCTCTCTTACATTACTACTGTTCCAGGGTCAGTTTACATGCATGAGTCTCATCAGAGAGCAGAGGGTGGGTGACTGCGTATGTTGTTTTTTTTTGTAGATATGTAAAGATGTTCTTATGGCAGTGGTAGACACGTGACACATTAACACATCTATTATGTTGTATATCCTGTATTGCATGACTGTAGTTATAAGTGTTACTTCTGCATATAGTATATTTTTGTCATTTAACAACATAGCCAGTCGTTTTTCTTAAAGGAACAATATATGCTTCCAGGCAATCCTGTTATCAAACTTACATCAGTTTTACATTTTCTAAGTCATTATAAACTTAGAGATTTAAGTTCCACATCAAGACGGAGCTTTACATCAAAAGCAACCAATTGGTAGACCCCCATGGAGCACAATAAGACCACTTGAGATGACCAATAAGATAACAAGGAATCCTGATTGTACAAACAATAACAAAAGCACTCGTTCAGCCTCAAATCGGCAACACATCCCGTGTGTGTGTGTGTCTCCCCTGACCCAAGCTCTATGAACAAGTGTGTGTGTGTCTGCATCAGATATACTCACATCAGAGCACAGGTCATCCACACACACTCACAGGAGGGTTTGGCAGACTGCTGCCTCTCCACCTTCAGAGGTGTCACCCACACTCAGACAGAAATCCACGGGCAGTTGTGTCCCTGGGATGGCAGGGAGACGGAGAAAATGGAGCACAATCCTTCTGACCGAGCACCCTTCAAACGTCCCTCTGAGCTCCAGATAACAGAGTAAACAAACAGAGATGCAGTGCAGACAGCTCAAGAGAGGAGAACTGCTGCTCGTGAGGGCTTTATAAACAGACTGTGACTCCTCCCACTCCAGGCCCTCCCTCGTTGGTATGGCAACAGCCAATCAGCACTCGGTATAGCACCAGCCTCTTCCTCCTCCTCCTTTTCAGCCAGCCTCTGGTGTTGACAGAAGTATGAAGTATAAAAGTGTATACTATGTATGTTTCAGTGCTGGAAAGTAACTTAGTACATCTACTCAAGTACTGTTTTTAAGTACAGTTAGATGTACATGTATTTTTATGCTACTTCATAATATGATTTGGAAGAAAATATGCAACTTTTTACTTCACTTGATAATATTAGTTAGTTAGTTATATATATTATTATTACAACAATTAAATTGACTAATTAAATATGACGTATTCTGGATCAAGATACCTGGGAGTATAAAAAGTCATGTATTTACACTTTTACCAGCAGAAAAATGTAAACATTGTAAATACTTTCACATTCATGGAGTATAATTAATCCAGTGATATAATATAGGTATATTTTATTCAGAAAAAGTGCCATTCTGCATAATGAGTACTTCGAGTTTGGTACTTTATTTTAGAGTTGATTTTTGTATTTTATTTTTTCTCTGCTCTGAATGGTTAGCTGGCCGCTACATTTTAAAATGGCTATGACACGTTTGTGTGTGCGTGTGTCGTGTGCATGCCTTCGCGTGTGTGTTTTGAATGTGCATGAGTGTTTGCGTAACTCGTGTACAGCTGTGTGAGTCCTTGCTCTTTTGTGCATGATTAAGGTACGTGTATCAGTGACACATATTTGTGTACTGCGTGTGTGTGTGTGTGTATAAATATGTGAAACCCACAAATCCACCAGCAGCGATGCATGTAAACATCCGTGTGCTCCCACGTGTAGGTGTGAAAACGTGTGTGCACATGTTTGTGTGTATGTGTCTTTAATTAATGAAATGTGCAGCATTTCGGTGTGATACCAGTGTCCCTGTTGGTAGTTTCATTATCACGAGTAGCCTATGTATAACAGTGTGACAGTTAAAAAGCACAGAGAGAAACTGATGTCTTCTAACATCGTAAACCTGCTAGTAATCCCCATGTTTGGGAAATGTACCAGTAATCTGATTGCGTAGTTGATAGGAATTACGGTTACCCCTTTTTTGTATCCTACATCACGTAATGCTGTTACATGTAATCAGTGGCGTTTTTATATGTACGAAAGTGGTGGGGCACAAAACACGTAGATGTCTATAAGCTTCTGCAGTGAGGTGCATGGCTGGTGAGGCTCTGACTCTTCAGGTACAAATATTATATTTTGACCTAAATCAAAATATAATATTATTTTCAAAAGCTTTTTTTGTCTGATGCTTCAATTAATTTTAAACAGACAGTTCAACAGAAGGATACCCAAAAAATGTAATGTTATCATTTAAATATTGACCTGTTCTCTCTTAGTAAGATCCCATTTTAAATAAAATGGTGGTCTTACCTTGACTTGAAGATGAAGTCCATTTGCCTATCCTTCTGGACAAAAATCTCTATTACTTTTGTGTAAAAGTCCTCCTTATCTTCTTGTAGTTTCAAAAGTCTATCATAAATCTAATCTAATCGATAGATTTATTATACAAGTAGGGTAGACATGTGGATATTATCCGGCTGAACAAAACGTGTATTTATCCAACAGGGACGTTTCCCACAGATCTTATTTGGAGCTATTTTCTAAAATCCTATGGAGAAATCTCATTGCTTTTCTGTGGAGGGAAGCCATGCGCAGCTTACTTCCTGGTTTTGGACGCGTCTCTCTCCTCCTCTTCACGTGCTCTTCAGACAGCACACTTTTCGCTGCACACGTACTTACAGCCAATCAGCTCTGAACTATGTGAGATGACGTATGGTGGGGATGGCATTATTTTTTGCCGCACACATTAAATAGGAAAATACTCTGAGCATGCGCAGTGTCGTTTTTACAGTCACCGTTCACTTCAGAGGTTTCTCAATACTCAAATTTCCCCTCCTCGACTCCTCGGTCCTCCGGTAGTGACCAGGAAATGAATTTCAGCGCGCCATTTTGAAGGACATCTAATTTCTCTAATAAAATGCACTTCGAGGACCGAGCATCGAGCATCGAGGAGGCTCTCTGGAGGAGCTCTAACCGAGGAGACACTGATGGGTCCTCCACGGCTCCTCCGCAGATGCATTTCCGGGAACGGTGGAGGCGTGACGCACGGCCGGACTTATCTCAGCCAATGACAGCTCTGCATGCATCCCCTGGATATTATTTTTGAGAACAGCTGTGAGGTCCGTGCAGAAAGCAGAGCAGTGTGTAAAATATATATCACTCAGTATAACAGGCCTACATTACTCTCTGTATTTGTATGCTTTAGTTAAGATATCTACAAACAAAGAGTCGATATTTTTCTAAGACCATTTAGTGCTTCACATAATAAAATACACAACGGCTGTAGCCTGATTATGCTTTAGGAGCTAGGTGTGTGTGGTGTAGGTGTGTGTGGTACAGTGTGTAGGTGTGTGTGTTGTACAGTGTGTAGATGCGGCAGACAGACAGGTCTCAGTTGGTTTGGTGTCCTCTGCTTACTTTTAATACTTGTAAATACAACTTTTGGCCTGTAATTTCAATTCCCCATTTCAGCCACCAGAGAGAGGGGGGGGGATATATCCAGTCTCTGATTGTGTTACGTTATTATGAGAGTGCTCTCATACTTGTTTGATTCTGAAATTGTATATATTTATATAAATATGTGTGTATATGTCCGCATCTGTAGCCTGTTATTGTCTCATTATACCGCGCTGTGAATGAATCAAAGTAAATATAAAAGTGGTCATGAACACGTCTGTCCATCAGACAGAGGGCTGCTGCCTCCTGTCATCATTAATGGAACGTCTCTTTAAGGTGACCGCTCAGAGGAGAGGAGTTCTCATTTCTCTAACCGCCTGCTGCTTCCCCTCCTCTCTCCTCGGTTCCCCTCCTCAGTCCTCCGCTCGCATCTCCTGTGGACGGGACTAAGTCTCGAGGATAGGAGTCGAGGAGGGGACATTTGAGTATTGAGAAACCTCTTTAGACAGTGAGAGGGAGGGGCAGGATCGGGTTTTGTCCATGGTTTTGTCCCACACGGCTCTAAACAGCTCAATAGGCACACACTGTAGACACTAATTAGAAGAACACAGACTAAAACAGCAATGTCCAGACGAATCAGATGATTAAACATGATCTTAAAATATATTTTATGTATATTTTAATTTATTTTTTGCATTTTGTTGAAATTATTATTGTAATACTTTCTGCTGACACTAGGTGAGGCACCTGCCCCTAATGACCAGTCGCCACTGCATGTAATCCATTACTCCTCAAACCGTACTCTATTTCGAGGCATGTGCAAACCTTCTTTGGAACTCACGCTTGCAGAACACTTGTGAAGTCGACGTTACATCGCCCAGACCAGGTGTGATCTCTAACGGGGAGTAACATTCACACATCTGAGACCTTTTCAATCTGCTGTGAGATGATGGCAAAAGACCTCCAAAGCTTGTTTGTGTTGTTACACGTAATATAAATATATATAACATAAACAAACAGTAAGAGTGACCTATAGTTTATCAAAAATGCAAATTACTGAGTTGAGTTTCTTTTTTCCAAGTTTCATGGCTTTTATTGTCATGTGTGCCGAGCTACAGTGTTGTTATGACAATGACTGAGGTCATACAGGCTGCTCCAACTGTGCAACACATTACATTTCATTTAGCTGACGCTTTTATCCAAAGGGACTCACAATAAGTGCATTCGACCAGGAAGATACAACTTCATATAAGAACATCAGGTTTCATAGAGCCAAAACATTTCAAGTGCTACTCAACTGGCTTTAGATAAGCCAGCCCTTTGTTAGTATATAAGTCCTTTGTTAGTATCTAAGTGTTTTGCTAGTAAATAAGTGTTTTGTTAGTAAATAAGTGTTTTGTTAGTATGTAAGAGCATTTAATTATTTATTTTTTTGATCTTTTTTTATATCGCTCGAGGTGGAGTCGAAAGAGATGAGTTTTCAGTCTGCGCCGGAAGGTGTGTGAGCTTTCTGCTGTCCTGATGTCAATGGGAGCTCATTCCACCATCTTGGAGCCAGGATAGCAAACCCACGTGTTTCTGCTGATGGGAACTTGGGTCCCCCTCGCAGCGAGGGTGCAGCGAGCCGTTTGGTTGATGCAGAGCGGAGTGCACGTGCTGGGGTGTACGGTTTAACCATGTCCTGGATGTAGGAAGGGCCAGATCCATTCGCAGCATGGTGCGCAAGCACCAGTGTCTTGAAGTGGATTCTAGCAGTTACCGGAAGCCAGTGAAGGGAGGCACATTACTCCAAAGCCCGCCCCCTCGCTGACAATAATGGCTGATAGTGACCCGATATAAACAGTTGTATTCACTTAATCACTGATTGAGATATGATGAAGCTAACTTAATCTCATACATTCATGGGATTGATGCAACAGTAAGACAGAGAATGTAACCGTGCACCCACATGCACTGTTTTTGTTTGTATATGCTGTTGTAAATACTCCTGTTGTCTGCTGTGTTCTCAAGTCCTGTGTGTGATGCCTCATTCAGGACCTTCAGTGTCCTTCTTTTAAACGGAAGACCGTTGCTAGAAGCTGCAGCTCGACTGCAGAAGCATTCGTTTTTGAGGATGGAACACTTTCACACACAGATACTATAGGGAGGCTAGACCTGTACTATTGATGTATTATAGTTTATAATTTAATGTCAAGACGAAGAAGAAGAAGAAAAAGAGATCTCCAAAATAATGTTCAGCTCACAGGAAGTCTCAGCAAAACTCACAACATTTCTGGAGCCTTGTAGACCCAGCAAACTACAAGAACATTCACCAAGCAGCACTGAACATGTCTGCTTTATTTGGCTCTGTTCAACATGCCTTTGTGAAGCAGCATGAATGTCATAAAATCTAAATACAGAACCAGACTGACTGATGAACATTTAAGTGACTCTATTAGAGTGAACCTAAGTGGGTCCAGCATGCACCTGTATGGAGGACTCCATGCAGCGCCAGTCATCTCACTCACTGTGAACAAGAGTGAAATGCTTGTAAGGCGGTGATTAAGGACATTTATGTGAATTCTCAGTGACGTACTCACTCTGTGGGCCATAATAATATGTGAGACATTTGCGTTTTCTTGGACCTTGATGTGAAGTTAAGATTTCACACGTGTACAAAAGTATAGCTTAATTCAACTGATGAGGGCTATGTGAATACATGTAAGCGATGTGAAGCAGCTCTTGGCCACTTTCATTTTTTCAAAGTAGCTCTCCGATGAAGAGAGGTTGGAGACCCCTGGTCTTAGTACAGCAATTGGAATATTGATATATTTGAGTTGCAACAGATGAACACTAACATTATCAGTGTGGGCATTTTAGCATGAACATTAGCTCAATGCTACTGTAGCATGGCCGCAGACTCCGACACACACACCGCCCCAACACCAGTCAAGGAAATAATTCAAAGTCCTTCTGACAGCAGTGAGTCTAAAACTATCACCGTGCATTTCAAGACATTCCCAAAGCATTGTGTTACATAAAGATTGGTCCCGGCAGGTCACTGAGTGTGTGTCCACACAAGTGATGATATCTGGAGGCAGTGACATGAGAACATCGTGCAGGAACAGTGACTCAGACCCTCTTGACACCACACACACACACACACACACACACACACACACACACACACACACACACACACACACGCACGCACACGCACACCATGTATACATCACTTCAGGGGACATTACATTGACTTACATGCATTTCCTGGAGACTTATCCTAACCTTAACCATAACCAACACATGCCTAACCCTAACCCTAACCCTAACCTCTAATGAATTAGAGACGGGGACGGCACGAGCGTTTTATACAACCATTTTAAACTCCATGGCCTCCAGAGTGTACAATCAATGGGCCTGGAGAGCAGCAGCGGCTGGAGCACGGGCCAGAGGCGAGCGGCGGAGCGGAGGTGGATCCATCGCCTGGGCACCATTGACCCGGGCGGACTAAATGAAAAATATAATTGATGGGTCCGCCTCCCACCACTCAAACATGCTTTAACCTGTGCGATCTCCCTTTTCCCCCGGGGTCTCTCCCCTGCAGACGGGTGATTTGGGTTCCCTTCTCTGCGGGTGTGTCAGCCTGTTTTAATCCGCCCTCCACGTATTTTAGCACTTATACTTATTTATTTATTAATTATTTATAGATCCTCCTCATCTGGACCTTTTTTATTGGTGTGCTACAATTTTATCGCATGTTTTCAGCACTATCTTATTTATTTTAATGGTGTTCATATGCACTTATACTACCATGCACGGCTTTTACTAATAGAACTGGATTCACTTTTAAATTGGCCATTTTAGATCCCCCACACACACGCACACACACACACGCACACACGCACACACACACACACACACACACACACACACACACACACACACCACCCTCCAGATCCTGGGACGGGGAGATCTGCTTTTTAGGCATACTCTGCCGCCGTTCCGCGGTCCGGCTCCGCTCTGCACTTTTTAACCACTCATCTGAAACGGTCTCGTCCTCACGGAGCTTTGATGATGCTTTTTAAAAAGGGTTTTTATAAGGTTTATGTTTACGGAGGTTTTTAATGTTTTATAAAACACCTATCTACCGAGACCTAACCCTAACCTAACCAAGTTTTCACCCTAAAATGAATGATCCTCCTTATGGGGACCTCCATTTTGTCCCCATAAGGGAAGCCAGTCCCCACACGTGACTGTGTAAACAGATTGAGGTCCCCACAAGTATAGTAATGCTAGACCACACACACACACACACACACACACACACACACACACACACACACACACACACACACACACACACACACACCCCAGTCTGTGGTTACAGCGGAGAGGAAACAGCGGCAGGGGGTTTGTCTACAGGGAGGCTGTGGCACTGGTTCAATCCCCACTGCAGTCAGCATGTCGTCGTGTCCCTGGGCAAGACACTTCACCCCAAATTGCTCCTGTGGGGACTGCCCGCTCGCTTTAATGTAAAAACAAGTAACATGTAATAATGTAATGTATTCCAAAATATGAATGAACATTTCATAAATAGAACAATGAAGTAACCCTGATAGTTTTTCATACACACACATATTGTTGCACATGTTGAAATCCCCAGACTTTAGGTTGTCCTAAAGAGAGAGTGTCCATAGCAACTCTAATCTCCAATTACTCAGAGGCTAATTAAGATGTCTGCACCGGTTTTATGTTTTATTTCCTAGAGATCCAACTTGAGTCTAAAATAAGCAACATTTCTTAATAATGTGTGTCACCAGAATTGTATCAACTGTAATGTGTAAGATATAATAAGATGTGTCAGGCTCATGTTGAAAGATGCCAGAAGGGAGATGTGCTTTTCCTGGACTGACAACACGAGGGAGGAAATAAATTAGCTGCAACAGAAGTGAAGCATCAATCTTTGTATAGTTCTAAATTGAGGCATATAGCTCCTAAGTGAAAAAAGGAACAACGACAGGGATCCTACACTCGACTTCATTAACGTCCGTTCTCTCCAGCGCTCTGTCTTTTAACCTCTTTTTCTTTTCTTTAATGGCAACAGTTTAGCCATCATGAATCCCAAGTGTTGTGCTCGCCACAAATATAAAAATAAATATTCAAAAAGTATTCCATGGTGTTTTCTGATGGAGAAAACTAGTGTTTGTTTACAGCTGACATTCAATGGACCGGACTTCTTTCTGCAGGTGATATGACTTCCCACACCCCTTAGCGACGGTCTGTTCTCCTTAGCAACCGTCTGTTAGCAAAACATAGAAGACTTCTGAAATGTCCAAATTGACCAATCAGAATCAAGTATTCAATGTCAGAAGGTCTTTCAATAATTAACAACATATAACAGGGTATTCCCATCCGCTTGCTCCCTTTCTCTCCCTTTCTCTCCCTTTCTTTATCTTTCTCTATCTTTCTCTATCTTTCTCTAACTTTCTCTCCCTTTCTCTAACTTTCTCTAACTTTCTCTATCTTTCTCTAACTTTCTCTATCTTTCTCTCCCTTTCTCTAACTTTCTCTATCTTTCTCTATCTTTCTCTAACTTTCTCTATCTTTCTCTCCCTTTCTCTATCTTTCTCTCCTTTCTCTCCCTTTCTCTCCCTTTCTCTAACTTTCTTTATCTTTCTCTATCTTTCTCTCCCTTTCTCTAACTTTCTTTATCTTTCTCTATCTTTCTCTCCTTTTCTCTAACTTTCTCTATCTTTCTCTAACTTTCTCTATCTTTCTCTAACTTTCTCTAACTTTCTCTATCTTTCTCTCCCTTTCTCTCCCTTTCTCTAACTTTCTTTGTCTTTCTCTATCTTTCTCTAACTGTCTCTATCTTTCTCTCCCTTTCTCTCCCTTTCTCTAACTTTCTTTATCTTTCTCTATCTTTCTCTAACTTTCTCTATCTTTCTCTCCCTTTCTCTCCCTTTCTCTAACTGTCTTTGTCTTTCTCTATCTTTCTCTAACTGTCTCTATCTTTCTCCCTTTCTCTCCCTTTCTCTCCCTTTCTCTAACTTTCTTTATCTTTCTCTATCTTTCTCTAACTTTCTCTATCTTTCTCTCCCTTTCTCTCCCTTTCTCTATCTTTCTCTATCTTTCTCTAACTTTCTCTATCTTTCTCTCCCTTTCTCTCCCTTTCTCTAACTTTCTTTATCTTTCTCTATCTTTCTCTATCTTTCTCTAACTTTCTCTATCTTTCTCTCCCTTTCTCCCTTTCTCTCCCTTTCTCTCCCTTTCTCTAACTTTCTTTATCTTTCTCTATCTTTCTCTATCTTTCTCTAACTTTCTCTATCTTTCTCTCCCTTTCTCTAACTTTCTCTATCTTTCTCCCTTTCTCTCCCTTTCTCTAAATGTCTCTAAATGTCTCTCCCTTTCTCTAACTTTCTTTATCTTTCTCTATCTTTCTCTATCTTTCTCTATCTTTCTCTCCCTTTCTCTCCCTTTCTCTCCCTTTCTCTAAATGTCTCTAAATGTCTCTCCCTTTCTCTAACTTTCTCCCTTTTCTATCTTTCTCTCCCTTTTCTCCCTTTCTCTCCCTTTCTCTCCCTTTCTCTCCCTTTCTTTGACTTTCTCTCCCTTTCTCTAACTTTCTCTAAATTTCTCTCCCTTTCTTTAACTTTCTCTCCCTTTCTTTATCCTTCTCTAAATTTCTCTCCCTTTCTAACTTTCTCTCCCTTTCTCTAACTTTCTCTCCCTTTCTTTATCTTTCTCTAACTTTCTCTAAATTTTCTCCCTTTCTATAACTTTCTCTCCCTTTCTCTAACTTTCTCTCCCTTTCTTTAACTTTCTCCCTTTCTCTAACTTTCTCTCCCTTTCTCTAACTTTCTCTCTTTCTCTAACTTTCTCTCTTTCTCTAACTTTCTTTTATTTCTCTAACTTTCTCTCCCTTTCTCCCTTTCTCTCAATTTCTCTATCTTTCTCTCCCTATCTCTCCCTTTCTCTAACTTTCTCTATCTTTCTCTCCCTTTCTCTCCCTTTCTCTCTGCATGAGCACACATCATAACAGAACATTAAAATACATCCTGGGGAGCTGTTGGCACAAGGAGGCTGTTTCACATTTAATAAGCAAACATCGTGCTATCTTTCTCTTTACATCTGTAATTCGTTTTGTTCAGATAACCCTCACAGTGGCAGGCATGACCTAACAAACATCACATCATCTCAGCTTTTTACCAACAACTGTAAAGGACACACAACATATTCATAATGCAGCACACTGGTCGTGCAATGATCCCGACGCAGCGTCCATAAATGCCCTATTTTTTAATAATTGTCTTTCTCCGACAACATATCCCACTAATTAGTTTGCAAATGAGTTTGTTTCTCACGGATAACATATGGCACTACTTAATTTCCTTCATGCAGTAATTGGTGTGTTCTCTGATGTCTTAATGATGTGGGCGCAGAAGCAACCTTTAGCGACAGAAAAAATAAATTCATAAGAAATATAATTCTGTATGTGTTTACACGATACATAATGTTTATTATTTACTCTAAAGTCGCAGTCTAACAGTTAAAAAGAAGGAAGAAACAACATACCGGATGGGCTTCATTAGATACATTATTTATTAAGCTATTCAGAATCACAGCGGGGTCACTAGTTTAGCATTATCATATCCCGTAGTGATGTTTGTGCAAACTGAACCTTAAACCTAATGTGGACAGCATGTTCAGATACAGATTACTTTATTGTTCATTGAATTTGACATTAAAGGTACATTTGGCACCAGCAAACAACATTATGCAAATCACAACATGCAGTTCAAACACAATACACAACACTTATGCATCTTAATCTTAACTTCTGCCAAAGCCCCTCTTACCTGTGGGGTTCCCCAAGGCTCAATTCTGGGCCCCATCCTTTTTATACTGTACATACTGCCCCTAGGTTCAAATTCTCACAAAACACAACATCCCCTTCCATTGTTATGCTGACGATGTACAGATCTATCTGCCACTCAAATGTCAACTCATTACAGCTATTGATGGACTGCTTGACAGAGATTAAATCCTGGCTGAGCCAACATTTCCTCACCCTCAATGAGAGCAAGACAGATGTTACCTTTTTTGGTCCCCAACCTCCAGCCTCCCCGGTTGATATATTCTGGGCTCCCTCAAAAATAATATCCTCCCCTCTGTCATGAACCTTGGAGAGACCTTCAATAGCGCTTTTAAATTCGATAAGCAGGTCAGCACTGTAGTCAAGACCTGCTTTTTCAAAATACGACTATTGGCCAAGACCAAGTCGTTTTTATCTTTTAAAGACCTGGAAAGGGTTATTAACGCCTTTGTTACCTCGAGGTTGGACTACTGCAACGCTCTGTACGTGGGTATGGACCAGGCGTCAATTAAACGCCTGCAGCTAGTGCAGAACGCAGCTGCACGTCTCCTCACTGGCCACAAAAAGCATGACTACATCACCCCAATTCTGGCCTCACTGTACTGGCTTCCAGTTCGGTTCCGAATTGATTTTAAACTCCTTTTATTTGTTTTTAAAGCACTAAATGGGCTGGCTCCGGCCTATATAGCTGAACTCCTCCAGAGCTACACCCCAGGCAGAGCTTTAAGGTCTGCTGACCAGCTGCTGCTGGTAGTGCCCAAGACCAGGCTCAAAACCAGAGGGCACCGAGCCTTCGCAGCAGCTGGCCATAGGCTCTGGAACACTCTGCCCCTTCCATTTGAGGTCGGCCCATACCCTAGGGTTTAAAACACACTTCTTCTCCCTGGCCTTTTAGTCAGAGCGGAGCACGACTCCTGACTTTTCCCTGTGTTTTTTATATATCTGTTGTAATTTATTGTCTTTTATTATGAATGTAGTATTTATTACATATACAGCACTTTCGCCCAACCAAAAATCGGTTTTAAATGTGCTTTATAAATAAACTTTGATTTTATTTGATTAAAGTCTATAAATTGCAGTTATAATTAAAAGTGGATTATTCTTTCACTCTCTCTTATTGTATACACAATACATATACACACATGCAGAGGACCTAAACACATGAGGTCTGAAGACTCACATGTACGTGCTTTTTTTGTCATGGAGAGATGCCAATCTGCTGGTGTGTGAACTGGCACCTCTACTACAACATATATATATATATATATAGCTTATTATCCAGCTAAGGACGTAACCCTTTATACATGTATATATAGGCTATTTATACAGTTTAGTTTATGATTCAGCCTTGGGTAAGACTTTTATAGTCTATGGCGCCCATAATGCTAAACGGGAGCAAATGTTAAAAGGCCAATTATCCCAGTGTTGGCCGCCGGAGTCCGCTGTGTTGAGAGCTTCATAGTATGAAGTGAATACTTAAAACGAAAGTTAATTATAAATCATATATGATCAATCATATTCTTGTATGAACCCATAATGAGAATGCTTCTTGATGGTTTTTGAATATGTATGTATGCTTACAATTGTAGTTGTTGCTGTATGATAACTTTGCGTTTTAAAAAGAGGGTGTTGAGAGCTTCATAGTATGTTGAATACTTAAAACTATAGTTAGTTATAATCAAATATAATCAATTATATTCTTGTATAACCCACAATGAAAATGCTTCATATTTTAGGTTTTTCTAGATTTACAGCATAAACAAAACAAAGTGGTTTGTTAAGTTGAGTGTGAGGCCTATAATGATTTATGCCTTACTCTCTGATAAGAGAGTTAGAACCCGGAAGGCGTTAGCACGGGAATCAAATGAATAACACTATTTGGATCTGGGAAAGATGAGGAATATGAATTAAGGTTTTAGATAAAAAATATAACCCCAGCATGATATGTTTTGTATGATTATAATGTGTTAGAAGGTAAAGACTCTGTATTAGTTTGGACCTATTTTTCTTCAAATAAACTGATCTCACCTTTTGGATTGGGACAACTAAAAGGAAAATCCGTGCTCTCCTCTCCTGCTTCAAAGGTAAGACTGCACCCTGCCACACTCATGTTTAGGTAGGAACACACCTCATTTACTGATACCAAAGTCCTTCGGGATCGCTTAAACAGATTAAAAAGAGTTGTCTGAATAGAAACAGCAGTTAATTGAACCTGGTTCTTTGGGGAGTTGATAGAGGTGAGATCTTGCTGACGTTGGTGGATCTGAGCCAAGCAGTAAACTTACATAGACTCAATAACTTCGGTCAGGTCAATTAGTGAGGTCAGAGTAATTTACCGGAATAAATTATCAGGACCTCACCTACTCTAAACAGCTGCCGGAGCTAACGGAGCCGCAGGGGGCTAGCTCCAGCCGGCGTCCCGGAGCTAGCCTCCTGCGGCTCCATTAGCTCCGGGCGGCGGAGTCCGGCGTTATAACTGGAGATCAAGGAATGCAGTAGCAGTGGCGGATTTAGGACTGTAACTCCCGGGGCTTAGCCCAGGAGTTGTTGGGTTGGGGTGCAGGGGTACAGTGCTATTTTTTATAAGTGGGGAGTGGACCGAACATCCTTTAGGGGATTGAAAGCATCAATCTGGTGCACTTTGAGAGCAACATTAACCCTGCCTTAATAACACCTTAAAGCGGACAAAAGGCACTGGAGAACACTCATTAACACCCTTTAATGAAGCAAACTAATGCCTTAACTCACTCAAATAGTCGTTTGAAACGAATGTGCGTAGAGTTTTAAAGGATGCGGATAGTCTCACCTTGATTCTGGCGCATTGCTTATCGTTTTATAGATCTATTCTCATCCACCATCTTTGTTTTTGACGTAAAGAGTGTAAGAGTCACGTTTCTGATCCGGACTCTCTGAGTGGATGCAGTCACAGCCAATCGGAGTCTGATTCAGAGGGTTGCCTGTCAGTTCCGTTGTTATGTGTACTGAAACGAGAGCCGGTATAATTCCACGCGCAAAAACAAAATACAAATTGGAATATGTTATTTTAGTGTCTTAAAAGTAGACTGAGGTATGAAGGGTTAATGTTACATCTTAGGACCATTTTTAGTCATGTTCTGTATACATACTAACATATAAGGGTATTGACTTAGTGTGGTTACTCCATGTTTACTAGCTATAACATTAACGTTACATCACTCTTTGTCACTTTTTACTCAGTCAGCCAGAGTGCAGATATCACCATTAGATTAACAAACCTGAAACATCATCCATTTCTTCACTGCTGGTGATGACATTGTTGTCAGCTGCTGATACTGCTGCTGCTGCAGCTTGTGGAGCCTGCTTCGATGACAATAACTTTCTAATATCCATAACTGTATTATAGGCTATTAGCTTAAAACTCATCAGGCACAAGGAAGGATCACTTCTTCTTCAGGGCAGGCTACGCAGTACGCAGGCTAATGTCCCACAGTGGCTGCCTCTCTGGTGGACGCCGGTACTGCACATTACTCCCGAGACATTTTACATTTTAAATTTTTTTTAAGTGAAACATCCGGGGCTTTTCAGAAAACATCCGGGGCTTGAGCCCAAGTAGCCACCCCCTAGTGCCGCCACTGCACTGTAGTATTAGCTACATACATTATGTTGAACAAGGCTTATTAAGCTGAACATCGCCACAATTGTTCTGCTATGTATCAGTACTTTTTTTATTTTATTAACGTGTGATTGACAAGCATTAAGAATAACAAAAAATAGCTAATTCTCTTGCATATTGTCTCGTTTGATTATGAATGTAACGTTTATATAGTGGAACTGCTTCTCAGCAACTCTGCAGAATCCTATGGGTGACGTCACGGACACTACATCCATTTATATATACAGTGTATGATATTATATAAAGAGGCAAGTACACATCCATTATAAGAAATAAGTATCAGCATTATCAATAAAATAAGTAAACATGTAAAAACTATATACGGTAGCGATAAGTAACACAATGATTTGATTGTAAAAAATGAACATAACACAGTCACTTTCAACAGTGGTGAAGTAGCAGCTGGGAATAACTATAATACATAGAACAAGAAGTGAGAGCCAATGTCAGAAGGTCTTTCAATAATTAACAGCATGTAACAGGGTATTCCCATCCGCTTGCTACAGTATAGGCACAGTGTATGCCTTTTGTGTACTTTTAGTCCTTTATACACAACCGTTTCTATGAGACTACGGAGAGAGCACACACACACACACACACACACACACACACACACACACACACACACACACACACACACACACACACACACACACACACACACACACACACACACACACACACACACACACACCATGTATACATCACTTCAGGGGACTGTTGAGAACTTCATAGTATGAAGTAAATACTTAAAACGAAAGTTAGTTATAATTAAATATAATCAATTATATTCTTGTATAACCCACAATTAAAATGCTCCATATTATATGCTTTTCTATATTTACAGCATAAACAAAACAAAGTGGTTTGTTAAGTTGAGTGTAAGGCCTAAAAATGATTTATGCCCTGCTCTCTGATAAGAGAGCAGGCAGGTTCTTTCCTCTCCTCTCACAGCAGGGAGGGGGGCTCCGGACTTAAGTAGAAACACATGGAGGCCTCAAAAAGGTGGTTATGTCATAGCCATAGAATATGTCTAGTCATGTTTTGTTTTACACAAACTTGGGAAGGTGTGTCTTATGCCAGAGCCAATAGAATATGTTGGTTGGGTATAGAGGAGGTGTTTGTGGGTTTTTCTATCCAGTTTTTTGAGCATAGAAAGACTGGCTTTTTTGGATTTCGTCAGGGGAGAGGGGGGGGAACCCCTGGTATACTCTCTCCCGGTAGGCTCTGTCCTTCAGAGCTGGGTTAATAGCTCTCGGTAAGGTTCTCTCAAACTGGGTGAATATCTCTTGCATTTCTTGGTTGGAATGATGAGGGAATTGCTTTGAATGCTGAGTGAATTGATTTGAATGCTGCATGGAATGATTTTATGAAAGAGGATTTTTGATGGTTTAGTGAAACCTGCCACGTGAGGAAATCCCTCCGAATCAGTCATTGCGGGATTTTGATGGTTTAGTGACACCTGCCACGTGAGGAAATCCCTCCGAATCAGTCATTGCGGGATTTTGATGGTTTAGTGACACCTGCCACGTGAGGAAATCCCTCCGAATCAGTCATTGCGGGATTTTGATGGTTTAGTGACACCTGCCACGTGAGGAAATCCCTCCGAATCAGTCATTGCGGGATTTTGATGGTTTAGTGACACCTGCCACGTGAGGAAATCCCTCCGAATCAGTCATTGCGGGATTTTGATGGTTTAGTGACACCTGCCACGTGAGGAAATCCCTCGTCATGCGGGATTTTGATGTTTGTCACTGCCCGTGGGAAATCCCCCGAATCTTGCGGGATTTTGATGGTTTAGTGACACCTGCCACGTGAGGAAATCCCTCCGAATCAGTCATTGCGGGATTTTGATGGTTTAGTGACACCTGCACGTGAGGAAATCCCTCCGAATCATTGCGGGATTTTGATGGTTTAGTGACACCTGCCACGTGAGGAAATCCCTCCGAATCAGTCATTGCGGGATTTTGATGGTTTAGTGACACCTGCCACGTGAGGAAATCCCTCCGAATCAGTCATTGCGGGATTTTGATGGTTTAGTGACACCTGCCACGTGAGGAAATCCCTCCGAATCAGTCATTGCGGGATTTTGATGGTTTAGTGACACCTGCCACGTGAGGAAATCCCTCCGAATCAGTCATTGCGGGATTTTGATGGTTTAGTGACACCTGCCCACGTGAGGAAATCCCTCCGAATCATTGCGGGATTTTGAATGGGCTTTTAGTATCACCAGTCTTTGTATGAGAGAATGTCACAACTGAAATAGGCAGGTAAAGGGAAACATTTTGGTAATAAATGTAAGACTGTGAATTAAAGTTTCATATGTGAACATGACCACAGCATCATTTGTGTGTGTTGTTTAGTATAATTATAATGTTGTAAAGAGAGAAGGTAAAAACCCTGTATTAGTTTGGACCTATTTTTCTTCAAATAAACTGATCCCACCTTTTGGACTGGGACTTAAAGGACATCTGTGCTCTCCTCTCCTGCTTCAAAGGTAAGACTGCACCCTGCCACACACACTTAGGTAGGAACACACCCCATTTACTGATACCAAAATCCTTCGGGATCGCTTAAACAGATTACGAGAGTTGTCTGAATTGAAACAGCAGTTAATTGAACCTGGTTCTTCGGGAGTTGATAGAGGTGAGATCTTGCTGACGTTGGTGGATCTGAGCCAAGCAGTAAACTTACATAGACTCAGTAACTTCGGTCGGGTCAATTAGTGAGGTCAGAGTAATTTACCGGAATAAATTAATCGGGGCCTCACCTAGAACTCTAAACAGGACATTACATTGACTTACATGCATTTCCTGGAGACTTATCCTAACCTTAACCATAACCAACACATGCCTAACCCTAACCCTAACCCTAACCAAGTCTTCAACCTAAAATTAATGATTCCCCTTATGGGGACCTCCATTTTGTCCCCATAAGGGAAGCGAGTCCCCACACGTGACTGTGTAAACTGATTCAGGTCCCCACAAGTATAGTAATGCTAGTCCACACACACACACACACACACACACACACACACACACACACACACACACATGTACGCGCACACACACACACACACATGCACACACACACACACACACACACACACACACACACACCCACACACACACACACGGAGATATACGCAGCGATTCAGAACAGTTGTGCTCTCAGCAGGAGGAAGAAACACCTCCTCTCCTGCTGCAGAAACCTCTATATTATGTAAATATGCTCACTCTGCAGCTGCACCACCTCCGACACAGACAGTTATTTATAGCAGCACGGCTCTCGTCTGCATCTCTGCTTTTTGCTTTGGCTCTGGGAGAAATTCAACCGGCACATGTGTAGGGTAGTCACTGGAAAAAGATAATGCTTCAAAAAACATTTCAAATACTGTAAATAATGAAAAAAGGTGTTGCAATAAGTACAAACATCTGCCAGTAGAACAAGTAGAAATGTCCTTGATAAGATTTCTTGAAATAAGATGGGATATTTAGAAGAATCAGATCTCGAGCTACTTTGAACTTTATTTGAACAGAATCAGGAAAACGTTGTTCTGACGTCAGTTGGTGATTTTCCAATACAAATGTTTTAAAAAAAACCTTTTAATCTGAGATACAACTCAAAATAAGATGTTTTCAAGCAGCTCTGACTCAACAAGATAAGACCCTATATATCACTGCTTTGCTACGTCTTAAGTTATTAGGTCTTATATCAAGTGTAAAGACATTGTCTGACTAGATATTAGATACGTCAACAGTATTCACTCTGACATGTGTAATATGTAATGTAAAGCGCTCTAATCAAAATGTAATTAATTATTATCCATCGGCAAGACACTGAACCCTGAGCTGCTCCCAATGGCCGACAATGTGAATGTTAGCTTCCCTAGAGCAAGTGGTACTGCTCTGCATGCACGAGGGGTGAAAGGGGGGATGACTCAGTAAAGTGCTCTGAGGGGCCGTGAAGACTGGATACAGATATATATATATGAACCGGCCATTTGCATCGCCCTTTTACACTTTACTCATTTATTAAAATATAATGTTTCATTCACCACCACAGCGTGCACACTGCTTCACCATGAGCAGCCATCTTGACCTGCTGGCTGTCCCTGGTTACAGTTGCTATGATTGGACAATGGATGTTCAATTAATGGTTCGGCTAGTCTGTGACAAAAGACCTCATCTGATTAGTATGGGGAAATGTTACCTGCGTGATTACTGCTGTTGTGTTTTTGGGTTATTCATTTACGGTATGTATTTCAGGTGTTATAATCAGTGTTATTTTACATTTGGGCCAATACCACAGTCTCTATTATCCACCATGTTGCTCTTGTTCCTCCAACTATAAGGGATTAGTAATCACTTTGTAATTGGGCATGTGTGTTTGTGTGAAAGCCCACATCATTGATGTCATGTCAATTTTCATAATGTGATGCAGTCCTGGCTTTAGAGACACGGAGATGAAAGAAGACGGAGAGTCTGGACCCAGACAGACGGCTGCAAAGAGAGGGAACAAAGGGCGGTTCATAATTAGTTAAAGGAAGGCCAGTAGATTGGATCCACTGATTTGTCATATGTTGAAGCAGTTGCATTATCTTTGAGTTTGTGAGAAGGCGACAGGCTGCTTATCTGCCTCTGTGGCCTCCTGACAGACTGCAGGACAGATGGACAGACAGAGAAATGAATACAACAGAGTTAGACAAGCAGACAGATGACACACAGCACCATGCACTTGGTACATATTCTCTATTCATGGCATGAACCCGGCCGATGTGTTGGACTCAAATCCCCTGGCACAAAAGTCTTTAAAGGTCCCCTATCGTCCTCTTGTTCAACAGTGTATCAATCAATCTGAAGTGTTTGGCTGGAACGCCGAACAGATCATTGGAGCATCCCATAAAGCCCTGTTTCCGAAGTGCTGATTCTGTGTCTCTTTAAATGCTAATAGAATATAATAGAATATAATTCCTTTATTGTCATCGCACCAGGTACAACGAAATTTAAAAAAGCAATCCTCGCAGTGCATTTCCACATACGACGAATAAATATATTATCTATATAAACATATACACATTAAACATGCTCACACATCCATACATGCCCGCACATTATTTAAATACAGTTTACAATATAAAAAAACAACACAGGGATGATATTTTGCATCTCTGATGTCGATCAGTTCATAAGTTAAAACAACTATTAAAAAGTAGTGCAGTTGGAAGTTGTAACTGTTCAGTTCTCGTATGGCTCTGGGGTAAAAACTGTTTTAATGAGCTGCTGCTGGCCACGCCCCTCTGTGAGATGATTGGTTTAAAACACACAATGGTGCTCTAGGAGGGGATTCAGGTGATAAGGTGTTACCTTGGTTGGTGATTGGCTAATGGCTACACGAGCCAAACAAACGTGACACACATTCATGTACAAAATGTTCAGATGAAAGTTCAGAAAAGGCTCTGAAACCGAAACGACACAAAAGTACAACATAAGACGAGATAGACATAAGTGTAACTGTCTGAAGTGAACAATGAAACATGACTTAACTAACTAAACAGAAACATGGAATAGAAACTAAACTGAAACATAAACCTGGTAACTAACAAACCAAGCGTGACATACTGTACGTAAACAAACCATAGCAACAGACGGTTTACAATTCATCCCCTTCTTCGCCCAGCAGTCGTGGGTTGAGGTCTCGCAGGCAGCAGAGCAATTTGCTATCTCTGCACAACTTCTCTAATTGCACGTCCAAGTGAGTTTATGTGAGAACATTTCCCTCTTCCCCGTCAGCCCGAACACAAAGCGGATAATTATCTGTGCTCCACAGAGACACACGCCAGCAAGCCCGTGCTCTGCTATATTCGTTGAGGTAGCTGCTGTTAGCATTCAGGCTATCATGACACTGTTTAAGATACAATTATCCACTGCAGGCTATTGACTGTTGCAAAAGCTTTTCTTGGAAGGGAAAAGGTCAGGCAGCTTCAAATGGAAAGGGTTGGTCCATTAGAACGTCTGGGACTTGTTATTTACATTACATTGCATTATCAATCAATCAATCAATGTTTATTTATATAGCCCAATATCACAAATGTTACATTCATCTCAGTGGTCTTCACAGTGTGTACAGAATATCAGTATGACAATACGACACCCTCTGTCCTTAGACCCTCTGTCCTTAGACCCTCACATCGTACAAGGAAACAATTCCGAAGAAAACCCAGTTTAAAGGGAAAAATGGGAGAAACATTACATGACTTGTTAGACGCTGTTATCCAAAGCGACTTTCTTACTCAATACTGAGGGCAATCCCCACGGGAGCAGTTTGGGGTGAAGCGTCTCAGGGACACAACGACATGTTGACTGCAGCGGGGTTTGAACCTGTGACCGCCTAATCCCAACAGCTACGGACAACCCACTACGCCACACGCCTCCCAGTTTAAGGCAAGGCAAGTTTATTTATAGAGCACTTTTCAACACAAGGCAATTCAAAGTGCTTTACAAAAAAAAAGACATTAAGAAAATGGCATTTAAAAGAAGATATTTTAAAGTAATTGCTACCCATACTAGAAGTGAAGCTTAATGTATATGCATTGAGTTCCCATACGACACAATTGTCACGACGAGGCAAACAAGCATTAACACAATTCCACGACTCGACACAAAAAGGTGCAAAAGAAAGTCTTACTGAAAAAGAAACTGATTTGACAAAGTACAACAGAAAACCGCTGAATAGAGGTACACATCTGAGTGGACAGAACACACAGGTCGTGGTCCAAAGTGCAAGAGGACGACGTATCAAACAGAACTGGGCTTTTAGCTGTGATGTACAACGTGACCAGGTACACACACGGTCCTGACGCATGGAACAACACAAGGGGACTATATATAGACAAGGTAAGGGGACGCAGGTGAACACAAGCAGGTCAACAATCACAGTGAGGGAAACACACAAAGGCAGGAGGGAGAGGTTTGTACAACAATAACACACAAGTACAACAATAACACAACAACACAAGACTGAAAGGTCTCCTATTGTACTGTGTTTCATCAATATGTTACAGCTCTCAGACAAACACAAACATGTGTCTGAGGTGTTTGGCTCCAAACAGATCATTGCAGCATTACCCATAATCCCCTCTGTTTCAGCCCTGTGTCCAAAGTGCTGATTCTCTGTCTGTTGCTTTAGATGAAAGTAAGGAGCCCCTCCCCACGCCCCTCTGAGAGAGACTTGGTTACAAATAACTCAATTGAGCTCTAGAGGAGATTCAGGTGATAGGGGTTACCTTGTTGCTGATTGGCTAATGGCTACACAAGACAACACATCGTTATGACCAGTGGCGACTGGTCATTAGGGGCAGGTGGGGCACAGCCCCACCTAGTGTCAGCAGAAAGTATTACAATAATGATTACAACAAAATGCAACAAATAAATTAAAAAATATATAAAATATATTTTAAGATCATGTTTAATCTTCTGATTCGTCTCACTTGCTGTTTCAGTCTGTGTTCTTCTAATTAGTGTCTACAGTGTGTGCCTATTGAGCTGTTTAGAGCCGTGTGGGACAAAACCTGATCCTGCCCCTCCCTCTGACTGTCTAAGTGAACGGTGACTGTAAAAACTACACTGCGCATGCTCAGAGTATTTTCCTATTTAATGTGTGTGGCAAAAAAATAATGACCAGAGGGGCATAGTGCTGCCATCCCCACCATACGTCATCTCACATCATTCAGAGCTGATTGGCTGTAAGTACGTGTGCCGCGAAAAGTGTGGTGTGTGAAGAGGAGGACGAGAGAGCTGCAGTGAGGCGTCCTAAAACCCGGAAGTAAGCTGCGCATGGCTTCCCTCCAGAAAAAGCAACGAGATTTCTCCATAGGATTTTAGAAAATAGCTCAAAATAAGATCTGTGGGAAACAAACCTGTTAGATAAATGAACGTTTTGTTCAGCCGGATAATATCCACATGTCTACCCTACTTTTATCATTTTCTAATCTAAATCTATTGATTAGATTAGATTTATGATAGACTTTTGAAACTACAAGAACATAAGGAGGACTTTTACACAAAAGTAATAGAGATTTTTGTCCAGAGGGATAGGCAAATGGACTTCATCTTCAAGTCAAGGTAAGACTGCAATTGTATTGAAAATGGGATCTTACTAAGAGAGAACAATTCAATATTTAAATGATAACATTACATTTTGTGGGTATCCTTCTGTTGAACTGTCTGTTTAAAATTAATTGAAGCATCAGACAAAAAAAGCTTTTGAAAATAATATTATATTTTGATTTAATATATTTGTAAACCTGAAGAGTCAGTGCCAGAGCCTCACCAGCCATGAACCTCTCTGCAGAAGCTTATATTTAGACATCTGAGTTTGTTGTGCCCCACCACTTTTGTACATATAGAAACGCCACTGGTTATGACATCACAAAGTGGCCAAACATCTGATCAGCTCGTTTTCAGACAGGTTTTTATAGAAATGGATCAAAAAGAGAGAGAATCTTTGTTCCTGAAACTTTCAGAGTCTCTTTCCACAGAGGGGACACATGTTGATGTAGAAGAGACATGAAGAAGAGGGGACACATGTTGATGTAGAAGAGACATGGAGAAGAGGGGACACATGTTGATGTAGAAGAGACATGGAGAAGAGGGGACACATGTTGATGTAGAAGAGACATGAAGAAGAGGGGACACATGTTGATGTAGAAGAGACATGAAGAAGAGGGGACACATGTTGATGTAGAAGAGACATGGAGAAGAGGGGACACATGTTGATGTAGAAGAGACATGAAGAAGAGGGGACACATGTTGATGTAGAAGAGACATGAAGAAGAGGGGACACATGTTGATGTAGAAGAGACATGAAGAAGAGGGGACACATGTTGATGTAGAAGAGACATGGAGAAGAGGGGACACATGTTGATGTAGAAGAGACATGAAGAAGAGGGGACACATGTTGATGTAGAAGAGACATGGAGAAGAGGGGACACATGTTGATGTAGAAGAGACATGATGAAGAGGGGACACATGTTGATGTAGAAGAGACATGAAGAAGAGGGGACACATGTTGATGTAGAAGAGACATGATGAAGAGGGGACACATGTTGATGTAGAAGAGACATGAAGAAGAGGGGACACATGTTGATGTAGAAGAGACATGAAGAAGAGGGGACACATGTTGATGTAGAAGAGACATGAAGAAGAGGGGACACATGTTGATGTAGAAGAGACATGAAGAAGAGGGGACACATGTTGATGTAGAAGAGACATGAAGAAGAGGGGACACATGTTGTGTAGAAGAGACATGAAGAAGAGGGGACACATGTTGATGTAGAAGAGACATGAAGAAGAGGGGACACATGTTGATGTAGAAGAGACATGAAGAAGAGGGGACACATGTTGATGTAGAAGAGACATGAAGAAGAGGGGACACATGTTGATGTAGAAGAGACATGAAGAAGAGGGGACACATGTTGATGTAGAAGAGACATGAAGAAGAGGGGACACATGTTGATGTAGAAGAGACATGAGAAGAGGGGACACATGTTGATGTAGAAGAGACATGAAGAAGAGGGGACACATGTTGATGTAGAAGAGACATGAAGAAGAGGGGACACATGTTGATGTCGAAGAGACATGATGAAGAGGGGACACATGTTGATGTAGAAGAGACATGAAGAAGAGGGGACACATGTTGATGTAGAGGAGACATGAAGAAGAGGGGACACATGTTGATGTAGAAGAGACATGAAGAAGAGGGGACACATGTTGATGTAGAAGAGACATGAAGAAGAGGGGACACATGTTGATGTAGAAGAGACATGAAGAAGAGGGGACACATGTTGATGTAGAAGAGACATGAAGAAGAGGGGACACATGTTGGTGTAGAAGAGACATGAAGAAGAGGGGACACATGTTGATGTAGAAGAGACATGAAGAAGAGGGGACACATGTTGATGTAGAAGAGACATGAAGAAGAGGGGACACATGTTGATGTAGAAGAGACATGAAGAAGAGGGGACACATGTTGATGTAGAGAGACATGAAGAAGAGGGGACACATGTTGATGTAGAAGAGACATGGAGAAGAGGGGACACATGTTGATGTAGAAGAGACATGAAGAAGAGTGGACACATGTTGATGTATGAAAGACGTGAACAAGTGGATTTTGCATAATCGGTGACCTTTAACTGGACCGATAAGACGAGACACAACAACAATTGAATTGTCAATATCCTTTTAAAGAAAAATATTTGCTCTCAGATTCACGACCTGACTTTAAAAAAAGCCACATTTTCATCATTTGTCCAAATATTTCCTGTACCATTTTGTTTTCTTTCAAATTACAACGTTAAACTGCTCCCGTCACCCACAAGAAGATACATTGAGATGTGTGTGTTCCCTGAGTGCTGTTGACTTCATATCGCTTATCGTAACTGATGACGGTGTGATGTTGGAATGAGGTTTCCTCCCACCTGCAGGCTCCGGTTTCTTCCAGCTCTTCGTGGATTGTAATGGCAGCCATTTGTCTCCATAGGAAAAGGCATCACAATGTCTAAATCAAGTCTTCCATGCCGGCCTGCGGCACAACACACCTCTACTGTTATCCATCGATCGGTCTGACTGGTTGATTTACCAATACATCTCAATATGCTCCCGCTGCTGAGGCTCTGGGTTACGGAGGAAGCTATAGCAATACTTGGAGGATGTGTATTTAGGTATGTTATTGAAAAATAATAAGGGTTTGTTTTCGACAGTATTGCAATACGTCACGGTTTAAGTGTTTTTCCAACAGTTAAAAGTCAAAACTGCTCCACAAAATGAAAAAATCTGCTCAAAGATACGAGGTAAATCCTTCGAGGAACTCCATAAATCAACCTATTATTATTATTATTATTATTATTATTATTATTATTATTATTATTATTATTATTATTATTATTATTATTATTATTATTATTATTATTATTATTATTATTATTATTATTATTATTATTATTATTATTATTATTATTATTATTATTATTATAGGGCTATAGTTCGGGTTACCCACATTGTCTCTGACCTCATGTGCTGAACAATGAATACACATTCTAAGCATCAATTCGGAGATACAGGGTCCCAAGTTAAACTGATGCACTCTTTTGTGCACCAGTCATTTCCTTATTTAAATACTGAGTTAAATCCCAGATCAAAAGTACGTTAAAGGGTCTTGAACGTTATCGCTTCGGTGATTGTAATGTTGTAGTGCTTTACAAATTGTAAAGCCCTTACGCATCACTGTACCCTGTATGCCAAGGCGGTTATGCCATCACTTCCTGTACGGAGGCGCAGTCACTGGTACATTTCCATTCACAAAGCCATGTTGGATAAACTACCATCTTATATCTGCTCCCTGATCTCTCTGCGAATTGAAAGTACTTATTGCCGGAGATCGCATGCTGTGGTTTTATTAAATGTGCCAAGTGCTAGGACTGTCTTAGGGAAGACAGCTTTTAGATGTGCAGCTCCTCTAACACGGAACGGTCTGCAAAAAGAACGGAAAATTATCAAGCTAGTACCACTACATGTGTTTAAAGCTCGGTTGGATGCTACTCAATCAGATGCCGTTGGTACCTGGACATGTGGTTAGATATGTAAATTGTAATCCCTGTACATTTTGCTGTATGGTGTCCTTCTGTTGTTCTGTTGTTTATGTTTTCATGTCTTCTTGTGGAACCGACTGCTGCAGGACTCTCTTGAAAAAGAGACCATTGATCTCAATGGGATTTTACCTGGATCAATAAAGGTTTTGAATTGGATGTTATGTTAAAATCGTATTTCTGCAAAAATATGCACCTGCTTGAGACAGATTTCCTTTTAAACAGTTACCACTCGCTGCAAAATCAAGCTGGTTTACTTATTTATTTTATTTATACTTCTTATTATATTTGCCCCCCTCTCTTCCATTGTCTTTTCTCACAGCAGAAGCTTTATTAACCGCAGAGCTCTCGACTCAAGTGTTTGTGTTCTGGCCGATCCAGCACTCTGTGTTTTCCTCGGGGCTCTTCGGGAGACATTCATTAGGCTGGCTGGTGCTAATTACTGCCATTCATCGTCAGGGAGAAAGGCGTTCTGTGTTTCTCTTTGGAGTCCTGCCTTTGATTGACAGGTCGCTGCTGCAGATGTGGGTGAAGTTCATTTCATTTCATTTCAAACCTTTATTTTTCCAGATTGGTCCCATTGAGATCATATGTCTCTTTTTCAAGGGAGACCTGCAGCATATAGGTTCCACATGAAACATAAAACAATAAAGGACATTATACATTATATTTACAGGATACATAGTTATAGACATTTACAAGTGCCCATTGTATCAGCAAGCATTTCATTTACCCTAGCTTTAAAAACATGCAGAGGAATGAGATTGCTCAGTTTCAATTCTTGCTGAAGATTGTTCCAAGCAAGTGGAGCTGCGCACATAAAAGCTGTCTTACCTAAGACAGTCCTTGCTCTTGGCACATCTAACAAGACCACATCATGTGACCTCAGACAATAGCTGCTTGCAACTCTCTGTGTTATCAGAGAGCAGATATAATACGGGAGTTTACCCAACATAGCTTTATAAATAAACGTGTACCAGTGACTGAGCCTCCGTACAGAGAGCGATGGTAAACCTGCCTTGGTGTACAGGGTACAGTGATGAGTCAGCGCTTTACAATTTGTGACAAATCTCACAGCACTGTGATACGCAGCATCCAATTTGCTCAGGCAATTGGGCAGGTGCATTCATATACAACACATCCCCAGAGTCCAGCACAGGTCAAAAGGTCACAGTGATAGCCTTTTCCTGGCCTCAAGCGAGAAGCAGGACTTGTTTCTGTAAAAGAAACCTAGCCTAACCCTCAGCTTTTTAAGCAGGTTATTGACCTGAAGTTTAAAAGAGAGACAATCATCAAGCCAGATACCAAGGTATTTGTAACAGGCAACAACTTCAAGTTTTGTTCCTTGCGTAGTTACAATATCTAAAACAGGCTCTGGTGTCTTTTTAGCTTTAGAAAAGAGCATTACCTTGGTTTTATCCACATTTAGAAGAAGCTTTAGTTCAGAGAGCTGAGTCTGAATAGTGTTAAAAACAGCTTGTAATTTAACACCAGCCTCTTTAATGGAGGGACCTGCACAGTACATCACAGTATCATCCGCATACAAATGTAAAGTAGCTTCATCCACATTTTCACCTACGCTGTTAATATATATGGAGAATAAAAGTGGTCCTAAAACAGAACCTTGTGGTACACCATTAGAAATGTTTAACCATTCAGAAGACAGTCCCATCAAAGTGAACACATTGGGACCTTTCAGAGAGGTAGTTCACAAACCACCCCACTGCATTGCTGGATATGCCTATACTGGTAGCCTCTGCTTTAAAATGCAATGATCAACGGTGTCAAACGCTTTGGAAAGGTCAATAAACAGAGCTGCACAACTCTGCTTATTATCTAAAATAGTAGTAATGTCATTTACCACTTTCATTGTGGCAGTGATGGTGCTGTGTTTCTTTCTGAATGCTGACTGATGCTCAGACAGGATATCATTATCAAGTGATGGATGCTGGGTCTGTCTTTTTTACACAGTTACTACATGACAGCAGGAAACAGTAATGTAATGCTCCAGTTGTCCAGCAGAGGGCAGTGTTCACTTTTACAAGCAGCAGTGGATTCAGTTGCATTTAAAAACCATGGCAGGGTGAGGAGGGAAACCTTAAAATGTAGTCAGTTATATTTGTACATGTAGAACAATGTAATCAGTAATCTGAGTATCAACATATCAAACTGATGTAACCTGATTACTATATGTTACCTTTGGATTACCCCAATATCAAATGCAATGCGGATAATAAATATCAGAAATGTGTTTTTTTACTTAAAGGTGGGGTAGGTAAGTTTCAGAAACCACCTCGAGATACACTTGTTGTTATATTCCATGGAATGCTCTTAACATCCCGATAGCAATGAATATCTGAAGTGCTTTGACAACAAATCCATACAAAAATGTCATCTGTAGAAGCCGTGGTACTGTATAAAGTACATGGCCTACCTGCCTGTCAGCCTTCCATCGGGGCACACACTTATCTCGTGCCCTCATTGGTCATGTGCGCGTTCCTGTGTGTTGGAGGAGGGGCTCTGTGAGGAAGTGGCAGATTTTCTCCGGTTGTGTATTTTCAAATTCTAGAGATCTCGAGCCGGTTTCTCAAACTTACCTACCCCACCTTTAAGTGTATTATGTAAGGCAATTATGTGACCTTAGAAAAGAAGAAACCAAGATATTAAGGAACCAAAGTTATTTTATTTGTTGGAAAACCTGCCTTTCACAATTTTAGAATAACAGTAAAGTACAAATGTTCATGTGGGTTGTGTGCTCTAAAATGTGTTAACACTAACACGTTCAAACACCATTGACTTCGAGACGAGGGAAGTGGTCCAATGCTACGTCTTTTCCGTGTTAAAGGACCAAAGCACTCTATTGCTTCATGCCACATTCATTACAACCAACGACACCCATCACCCTGTACTAACACTGCTGTCAATCAAATAGCATTGATAGTGCTATTTGCAATCAAAACCTAATAATTAGTAGACGTTCTTTAACCAATGAAGTAAGAGAAAGCGTCCCATGGATCTTGCAAAAGGATCCATTTCACATTAATAATAAAAGGCAGTAGCATAGTGTGAATTTACACACTAGGAACAAGTCAAACAGGGAGAAGCCACCGATGTATTCATAATGCTTATTAACGGCGTGGCTAGAAAAGTGTTATATCTTTTGCATCTGACTGCGAGGAGCTTCAGGTGAGAGCAATTTAAATGTGCAATTCAGCTCCACATGGATAATTGAGTTGGCCTTGTGATGCCCGTCGTACATGAAATGCTAATACATTATTTCACATGCAGCACCGACACTATGCAGCAACCGTATAGAAACTAATGACATTTAAAGTGGAAATAATATCTTCAAGGTGCTATAATTTATTGTAATTGCACCGCCGTTACTGTGGAAATGCTTAATGCGTCTTATTATTGGACACACTATAGTATTTTATATTATGGTCATAATGCTATTGTATGCTCCACAACATAATGGTCTGGCGCTGTAGCTTAGTGATCCAAAAAGAAAATGTTCTCACTTTTTTAGGACGTCATAGTTTTGGGAACTCTTTGCGAAACGTGGTGTTACCCTGTGTTACGACGGCAGCTGATAGCAAGTCAGATATCAGTGTTGTTTAGGTCTGCTGACGGTATCAGCCTGCAGCAGCTGCCTGGGTAACAGTGAGTTGAACTTGGAGCTGAAATTGAAGCGGTATCTGTGGTGGGGGATTGTGAAAAAGGAGGATTGTTGGAGAGCACTTGATTATTTACTGCACAGGTTAGTGTCAATTTTTTTTGCAAAGTCTAAATGATCCTTTTAATATATGACGATTCACCTCCTGTCCAACAAAGAGGCAGTTTAACCGAGTCTTCCTTACTTTACTCTAGTCATGGACCGTACATACATTACACCTGTTTTTACAAGACTTTAACTTGCACTCACATCTGCACACGTATTTTCTCCAAATATGTATATGTGTCCATTCAAATGGCCAACCGTGATATCTGTTTATTTGTCACCTTGTTTGAATCCTGTTTTGTCACTCTGCTATAAACGCCTCAATTTCCCAACGGGGATAAATAAAGTTCCATCTTATCTTATCTAATCTTATCTAATCTTATTTTATCATAGCATAGCAGTCGTCAACTTTTCTCATTCATTCAAAACATAGGTCATGTACAAAATGTAGAAGAAGGCAAAATCCGTTTTTGTTTCAAGTCCCTGGTTCACGGAGGATACCAAACAAGTCCTAGAAAGACATGGCAAACTTAACTATGTGCATTTAAAAATAAAAGCAGGAATAGTTTCGGTGAATACTAAAAGGTACCATGGGGTCAGATTATAATGTTCTAAAGGAGGGTTTGTTTAGCATGAAACACTTGAAATAACTAAAGGATAAGTTAAACAAGAAAGTAGAAAGGAAGTGAGATCAAAGAAAACTATTTCTGCGAAAAAAGTTAGCTATGATTGAGAGTCAGAGCTAAACATTTCAGATGTTTGCATCTCACGCACTGTAACTTTAATTCATGTATCGTTGCTTTTAAATTTGTGTTTTTAAATGTCATTTCATAATACGTTTCTCAATCCTCGTGAGAGTGACGCGCACGCAGTTTGCCCCAAACCGGAAGCTGGGTTGTAGCTATCAGAGCAGCTCATATGAAATCTCCGTTTTTGACAAAAATGTCATGATGGATTATCAGTAATCATTTCAAAGTGACAGACACATTGGATTAACGTATGGATTAACCTTCAGCAGCGTTGTTATCGTTGTCATGCCATTGAACACAACTTTTGATCAGAAAACAGCAAAGGTAAGACCTATTTTCCGTTTTGGCTCCGTAAAGCCAAATTGTGTGTTGTCTGGTTTTGCCTTCGCTGCCTGAGTTTTGATACGGAAACCTCTAGAATCTGTGGAATCTCATCTTTAATCTGATATCTTGTTTGTGCAGATCCGATAAGTAATAAAGTATTTCTACCATGAGTTCTGTGCTAAGCGAGTTAGCATTTTTTTGCTCAGGGCTAATTCAGAGGCTTGTTATCGCCCTTGTGTTTCGTATAGCTAAAGATTGTTCATATCGTCAGTTAGCTGAGTTTCTTCCCGTTAAGTGGGTACGACACATTCATAGTTTGTTAAATGTTAAGAAGCCCTCGACGCTGTTTCTTGCAAGATGTTGCGTTTTGCCCCCGGTACTGGCGGCATGGGGCAATGATTCAACAGCCATTCACTTGACATATTTGCTTAACAAGTGTTGCTTTAAATAACCTGTGAATCAATGATGATGAAGATTGTGATAGGTGATGCAACCACTGCCCTTTATACAATTCAAATACATTATCATCATCATCTTCAGCTGGTTTAACGCTTCTTAACACTGATCTAAACAAGCACAAGGTTCCTCAGAGAATCTCTTTTATTTCTCATTTCAATTACTACGGATTCTAAATAATATACAGAAACGGGGTTGTTGCTCCCAAAGCAATTTTACACTGACCTTTAACATCCTTGGGATACATCTACATCTCTAATGTTCTCATTAATGCGTAGCTCGCATCTATTTCCACACAACTAGTTTAATCTGAGTTTTCAAATCTAAATCTAAAGAAAGGCAGTGAGTTTTGACAGGCGGGGCCGCTCTGGTGGAACTGGGCTGGATATCACCGTCTGCAGGTCAGCGGTGATTTACTCCGCTGCTCCACAGGGCCGTTTCTTAATGGAGGTCAACCGGTGACCAGTGGGTTTATTTGGACCACAAATTACTCATGCTATGCTTTCATAGGAAGACGAGCTGACAGAGGTTATTACAGCTGGGCTGGAGGAAAACTGAAGTGATGGAACTGTGGATTAATTTAAGGCTGCTGAATATACAGGGCTGTTAAGAGTGGGGTTCTTACCTTAAAGAGGCCCTATTGAAACCTGCAGGTCTGCTGCAACTCTGACTACTTTTAAATCCAGGCTGAAGACTTTTCTTTTTGTCGCTGCTTTTAATTGAACTATTCACATCTTAGACTGCACTGTAACTTTTATTCATGTATTTTTTCTTTTAATGCTTATTTTATTAGCTTTTTTGTAAAGCACTTTGAATTGCCTTGTGTTGAAAGGTGCTATATAAATAAACTTGTCTTGCATGTTGTGCTGTTTGGGGTTTTCCCATTTCCTGTTATGCATTATATAGATTTGTGTGCATGTAAATGGTCTGCAAAGGCTTAAATCACCTCCACTGGACTCCTTTGTTTAACAAATCATAGCGACATCACTTTGTAACACTGCAACTGTACGTGATAGGCTAAGGGGCGGGACATCTCTAAGCGGTTGACCAATCACAACAGAGCCGGCCAGCTAACCAATCAGAGCAGAGAGGGCTCTGGTTTCAGACAGAGGGTGAAAAGAGGTGCTGCAGCACAGGCAGTATGAGAACAATAAAGAGCTTTTTGAACATTGAAGCATGGAGACATGTCCCAGGAGAGACATGTCCCAGGAGAGACACTACATACTGATATGAACCTGGAAATGAGCAGATTCTGTCCTCTTTAAATTGCATCTATGAGCTATAAATCAATTGGATGGTCACAAAGCAATGTCTAGCACTATTAAGACAGAAAGTCAGGTATTATGAGTGTTTGACTGGGAATCATATGTTTTTTTTTGGTTCAGGAAAACAAAACCCAAAGAAGCCAAGAGTTCAGACATCTTGCAAACGCAAAATAGCTTTTCTATTAAATGTTGGCAAATAAATCGTACCGTTTGCTTGTAGAGTAGTTAGATGCCATGATTGATGTCTGTATGGGTCATATGCAAAGAATTACATGTGGATACAAATGACAATATTCTGTTTTATAGTTGGTCTGCCTGACTATTTCTTAGAATTAGAATGAAGTTACGGCTCCTGCCAAGAAATTGTCCAGTATTTTTGGCAAAGAAGTAAAAAGACATAAACCCCAAAAGGACAAAGTACCCATATTAAAAAAGCTATGTCTGTCAAAACATTTTTCAGGGTGAAGTTGGGAACGATTTCTTCCACGTCTTTTCCAGAAAATGTGTTGAACTATGGACAAGTGTTTCAACATTTAGTTCTGAAGATAAGATTTGTGATTTTTGGTTTGGTATTAATTGTTTGAGTGTCAGAGCATTTGCATCAATAGAGCCAAAGTATTCTCAATATGTCTTGACTGTAATATACCTTGATAACATATTACCATAGCCATTAAGAATATAGATAGATAGATAGATAGATAGATAGAAAACCTTAAGGACATTTGTGTATTGTACCTCAGGGGTTGACCTAGCATAAAGCCAGACAGAAATATAATGTAGTGTCCAGTTAAGCTGTCTTTTAGTGGGTTTGACACACAAAGTAGTTGTCAATTCTTTATAGTCTGTATATCAAAATACGTCTGAAGTGAATGTGATGCTGTATTTCAGCCACTGGGGGGCAGCGAGGATCCACCAGTTCCTGAGAGAAGCATTATATGGAGCTACAGCCAAATTCAGGCTTTTCTGGAGTTCCTGTGAATCAGTTTGCTCTGAACACACAAGTGTGAGAAGAAAACAGATTGTGAAAACCTGCTGTTGGCGCCTCCCTGTTTGTTTGTGGAGAATCGGTGGTTTCAGTTTTTCTTGGCATTCCCTGTCTCTGCAAAAGCTGGTCAATGTTTTTCAAGCCGACATAACAGCCAGAATGAGAAGTGTGAGAGAAACAGAAACAGACTGGACACCTGCAGGTTTATAAACCACTCCGCAGAGTTTGGTATCAGGTGAGTATTTAGACCCATGGACCATCACTTCAACTCAACTTACTGAGCTCGCAATTTGACCCGTTGCGTTTATTACAGTTGATGATTTATGCAACTGAACGCCCGGTTCGAAGCAACTCTTTAAGATGCCAAACTGCATGTTGGATTAGATAAAAGGATCGTTTTAAAAACATAGACCATTATTAACCTTAAAGTGGACCTATCATGCTATATTGGAAACATATATTGTAGGGCCATACCTATACAAAACATGTCTGTGAGGTTTTTTGCTTAAAATAGCAAACAGATCCCCCGTTGTAGCCATGCCTCATACTGCTCATACCCCTCTTTTGCAGCCCTGTTAGAGAAACGCGGATTTTGGGTCGTTAGCTTTACAAAAAAAAAGGAGGCGGAGCTAATGCCTGATCAGAATTCTACCGGAGATAAAGTTAAATTCTGCTGTGATAAAACACCATCCTGTTCTAAACCACATCAAGGATTATTTCTGAAACAGTATGCGGGTTTATCACAAGGTGAGTTCCTTTTTTCCCCCCTGCTTTTTAAACACGTGCTCTCCAGTACAGGTTAGCTCTGAGTGTTAGCGAGGCTTGCTAATGTAAACAAAGACGTCCAAAACACGTCAGGCATTGTTTCTGATAGCAACTTTCTGTGGGTCCGCTGGCGATTTGACGTCATATCGGCAGCAAATCTGTATCCGCTCGTTGTACCCCTGATTTTAAAAGATTTAGGTACGGAGGAAAAGAGAAAGGGTTTTATTTTCTGACGCTGCGTGAGTTCCCGACACACCGGGGACTAGGGCTGTCCCGAATACCATTTTTCGGGCTCCGGATATTTGGTAGTAATCAGCAGCGAATGTTCGGATATTGTACAGGAAGTTGTTTTTGCTATGGAAACAACGTGATGGAGATAAACGGAAAAAAGTAATATCTACATATAAAGACGGAGAAGGTAAATGATAACGTTTATGGTTGAGAGTTAGTACCCCCCGAAGAGGCACAAGCTCTTACGTTGATATTGGAGATTTCAATAAATTCAATTTGGCAGCCGCAGTGCAGCGCAAAAAACGAATATCCGAATAACGAAATTGAAATAGTACTCCAACAAACGAATATTCGGATATTCGTATATTCGGGTACAGCCCTACTGGGGGGGCACACATAGTTATGTATAAAAGACATACAAAAGTGCATTTTGCATGATCGGTCCCCTTTAAATAATGTAATATGTACTCTTTAAGTTTATACAGAGCTCAAACAATCAAGTGATTATCTTCCAAAAGTTACAATCTTAAAGCACAACGTTCCGTTTGTGTTTCAGTGCTGTGAACCGATCCTATTATCTTCTCACACCCACCCACAAAGTCCCAGCAGCACATTGGTAATGCCTGAATTCTCTGCAATAACAACATTTACATCATATGCTCACGTTTTCATGTTCTCATATCTGCATGTGACTATGGTGTGGTACAGATTAGGATTTAGTCAAATAAACTACACTGAGAAAACTGAAACGTTGAAAAAATGTCAACAGATTTCACATAACTGTATTGGCTTAGTTGAAAGCAATAATATTAAGTGAAAATAAGAAATATTAGATTCAATAAATACTAATACTAATAAAGGACTGGCTTACCTAAAGCCAGCTGAGTAGCACTTGAAGTGTTTGGCTCAATGAAACCTGATGTACTTTATGATTCTGTTTTCTTCAAGTTTGTGTCTTCCTGGTCAAACGCACTTATTGTAAGTCGCTTTGGATAAAAGCGTCAGCTAAATGCAATGTAATGTAACTTAATATTATTGCTTTCAACTAACCCAATACAGTTATGTGAAATCTGTTGACATATTACATTTACTTAAAGTCAATGTTTCAGTTTTTTCAGTGTATGGTCACGTTTGCAGAACTAAAACCTTGGTTGAAGCTAGGGAAAGAAAAAATGTGAAGTTAATAGAAAGGCAAATGTCTTGCTGAGGAAGAACATGTTCTCCTACATGAGAGTCAGACTAGCTTCACACCTATCGAGCACCCTGACCTCCACACCTTTACTTTCTTCCTCAGTGCACAGAAGAGACAACACTTCCTGCATTGGCCTTAACATAACATATAAGGTGAGGACTTGTCCAAATTCAATTCAATTCAAATGTATTTATATAGCCCAATATCACAAATCACATTTGTGTCAGAGGGCTTCACAAATCAACAAACGATGATAATGTAAAAACAACAAACATATCTGAGAAAATAGTAACATGACAAGATAAATAAGATGCAATTTGGACATAATTCAAGAGTAAGACCTGTAATGTCGTGCTTAAAAGATTGTATTTTTTAAAATTTGAATAACAAAATATCTAAGGTAAGACTCAGCATTCTCTCAGTTCACTGAAGCCTCGGCAAGCTCTGAGACACAGTTGGAAAGTTTTGTAAAGGCGATGGAACCAATGTGAGTCATATTTCAGCAGACTTGTTTTGATTTATTAATATATTACAGTGACATTTTACCGTTTATACTCTCAATTTAGGACAGTATGAGAGCAGCCTTCACATCACTGCCTGGCAAAATTAACTTTTCAGTAAAAACAAAGAATTGGCGGCTAAAATATATAGTTTCATCATCTCTTAAAGCTGCTATGTTATGTATTGCACTTAAAAAAAGATTAAAAAGGTTTAAATTGTCTTTACTTATAAGGCTTCAGGCCGCCACAGAAAGGTCGAAAAGCATAAACATTGGGACTCGGTCAGTCAAACACATCATCACAGAAACTAAATTCTGATGCTAATAAGGTTAATTGTCAAAGTAAACAGTTGTAATGTTCAAAGTCAAGGTAGTGTATGTAGCATTGAAATATAAAACACTGACAAGCCAAGGAAATCTGCTTGTTACAAAGACTGAAAAGACATCGATCCCCTATTGGTTTTAATTTTACCATGTTGGCGCCAATCATCGATCACCAATGACATTGTGTATATATTTGCCTGACTGCTGATAATTTGTTGGCGCTTTGTACATAAGAAATTGCTTACGTTTTTTATGTGATCAGCGAAAACCTTTAGAGTTTGTTTGGTCAGTCAAATGACAGCAGATATTTATCCAAAAAGGGGCGGGGGCCACAACATGGGCGGGAAATAGAGTGGCAAAGTCACGCCCACCTACTTCCGGTCCATGGGACCTTATTTCGGAAAAAGAATGTATTGAAGTCAATAGAGAGAGAAAATGTATCTTTCGATCCCGTTTGAATTGTGCCATGAATTACACATAGGATGTTTGTCAATCTTAAAAAATAATTTCCATGTCAAAAAAGTCACAGTTTGTCGTAAAATTGTTGAAATATAAGACTATGACAAATACGCAACTAGAAAGACTACAAATCCCAGAGTCGCGTAAGTGATGTCACAATTGTTTTCCTCCACGAAGAGAAAGTTAAGATCAGTGCCATATATAATCTATCTATATGGCGCTGGCTAAGATAAGATAACTTTAACAAGATGCCTGTGTGCTTAGTACCAGGTTGTGTTATCATACCAGCAATGGGTCTTGCTCGTTCTTTCGCTTCCCGTCTGATGAAAGGACCAGGAGTGGCTGGATCAAGTTAGCTACCTAGTAGCTAGCATGTTAGTTAGCATTACAGCCATGTCATTTGTATTAGCCTTAATATGAAGTAACATTAAGAAACACAACATGTTAAACAGTAAGAGTCATATTTCGAGAACCCTTTGAAGAGTACTGTCACCGGTGTGATCATTCTATAATACACAATTTAAGCCCGGGGGAGAAATGCTAACGCTAACGCTAGCATCGGCGATCGCCGATCTTTTCTACTTCATGCTATCTGCACAAATGGTTTACATTAAACATTAAAAAGATCAGGCAGTTCAGAGAGAATCAAAGGAAGGCAGGCAGGCAGGCAGCTTTGCCTGACATTCGTCTGGACGTGTTTCATTGTGGTGACAGTGAGGGTAGTCAATCACTTTGTTAACAAGACAGTAGTGACGGCCATCTTGGTGACGTGTGTTGTTCTGCGAGACCAGAGATGTAGTTCATTGAGCGTTTCACACAAACAAAGTGTTACTTCACAGTTTTATGATAAAAAAATGTTTTACTTGCAAAATTATCTTTTAAATTGACGAACATCATATGTGTAATTTGTGGCACAATTCAAACGGGATCGAAAGATAATCTTTCTCTCTCCATTGACTTCAATACATATTCTTTTCGAAATCAGGTCCCATGGAGGTCCACCGGAAGGGGAAGGACTTTGCCACTCTATACCTAGATGGGTTGCTTTCATGTATTATGATAAATTGATGTGGGAGGAATCATGGAGGACTTGAAAGTACAAACAAGTTGAACTTCACAGACAGGTAACATCCTTACATTGAAAGTGAAAAGGGATACAAGATAAAAAATGTTTTGCTTTTGTGTTTTTTGCAAAGATACAACACACATTATATCAGTAAAATAAACACCACATGTTAAATAACCCCACAGGGTCTGAGAGCTTGTTTTGTTGTCTCCATTATGTAAAGATCAGTCATTCCTTTTCAGCCCTGCTTCCTCTTTCAAACCTCCAGTCCAAGCTCTCTGTGGGTTTCAGAGAAATAAAGCATCCGTGGAGCAGGCAGCTAACCGCCTTATAAAATATTCCATAAAGAACATCAAATACTGGCTCTTTTATACCTTGCACAAGAGGGAATCCACTTCTTCAAAAGTCCCCACGTCCTTCTCTAACCCCTGAATCGCTTCCTCACTTCTTCCTTTTCTACTTTATCTAAGACAAACAACACAAGAAGGAACTGTACCTCCTTGCCTCCACCTCTAAATCATACATAATCATTCCAGAGATTAAATAATATATAGTGTTCCCATGACTAATATTAAAACACAGACTGTCTGTTTCTTGTATTCATGCTGAAGACTTTGATTTGTTCTATCCTTACATGGTAGGGTTAGGGTTAGGGTTAGCTTGTGACTGCCAAATGATGAAGATGTAAGTTAACGGTTTGAATGACGGGTTGTTTCAGTCATTCTGTGTTGGGTCTATTGTGATTTCTAATTAAAATATGACCCACACCTTTTCTTTAGCACACCATGCAAGGTTTTCGCCCCTTCTGCATTCATCAATGTGATCTTTGAGGTGGTTTCGATGTGTGTGGCGCAGTGGGTTGTGTGCTGGTGTTCGGCTCAGGGGGTCACAGGTTCGAACCCCACTGCAGTCAACATGTCGTTGTGTCCCTGAGACACTTCTGTGGGGATTGTCAACAGTATTGAGTATGTAAGTCGCTTTGGATAAAAGCGTCTAACAAGTGACATGTAATGTAATGTTTCCTGTTTCCTTCTACACAATTCATTGCAGTCTGATAAATAATCATGGAAACAACATCCCTAATATCCCTTTCCTAAAAAAAGACTATTAACAAAATGGCATTCCTTAGCTAAAACAAAATTGCAATAGAAGAGTATTATTTAAAAAAAGCATTGAATATTTCAATTGTTAAATATTTTTCAAATATCCACTTTCAGTTGAAGGCAAGATATTGGATATAGCTTCAAAAATATACCTAAAATACAGTAACTCCCTAACCCTTAATATTTATATTTATAGTAATCCAAAAATTATACTTTTAAAGTCCAGTTGACCTCAATACATCCACAACTATTTGAAAAGGGAGTAGGACCTTATATTGTTGGTTACGTTTTTTAACTAATGTTACGGTGTGTGAAGCAGCAAATGCAGAATAAAGTGAAAATTCCTTTATTTCAAGGCTAGGTGATAAACAAAGACCAAAACAGAACACTCATCGACAAACTAGTCATGACACAAGACGAACCGACAAAGACAGACAGAAAAACCAGAACTTAAATACACATAAGACTAATCATACAAACAAGACACAGGTGAGAAGGGAGGAGAAAACACGGGGACACCAGGTGAACACAATCGGGTAAATTAGACACACCAAGGAAACTAACGACAGGGAACCACAGACAGATTTAAACAAGACAAAACGCAGACAGAAAACCAAAAATAGATCTAGACAAGACACCATAGAGACAGATCGTGACAGACAATCTTCTGTGAAAAAAAGCATTGAGTAGAAAGGTTATGCAAAGTGTTTTCATTTTGACATGACATGATGAAGACCAATGCTGATGACATGTTGAAGATCTCAGAGCAATCCTTGTCCGCCCACACCGACCTGAAGGCATCAATTGAAACAGTGTTAATGAAAACGTTGCCCGAACAATTGTTCTTATTAAGAGTGGGGTTTCCTCCCTATATTTCAAAATCAAAAGGTATGTCACATTCTGAGCATTTTGACCGTTTGAGATTTCCTTTCACTACTGTACCTCTTTCTAGACAAAGTGGAGTGAACAAGGTTGTATTGGAGGATTCTATTTTTAGATATTGGCTTTACTACAAATAAACACACTTTTGAATAATGTGTTCATACAATACTCACAAGGTTCAGGTTCATTCCCACTCGATGTTCATTAATTCAATCTTTTAATTGCCTTGAGTGAACTGTGATGAGAGATGAGACTTCTACAGTCAAATTATCAACTTGGATGTCGACTAAATGGTATTTATTGTAGCTCCTAAAGGCTGAAAGGCACAGAAGGATTCACATTTTAATATTATTCCATGGTTTTCAAGAAAGGTGCTTTGTCTCCTAGGCTTGTTTTAAAAGTAAATGTTTGAATAAAGCGTTAATATTCATCAGCACAAATAAGAGCTTTCCAGCTTGATCCCTACTGCACAACTAAAGGGAAAAACAACATGTGCACTTATTTCCATACCAATGCAGCAGTTGTTACTTTCTGTTCTTTTTCAGTTCTCAAGTCTTGGGAAGTTTGATTTTATAACCCGCCCCCTCACCTCACAGCCTCTGAAAACAGACACACACACATACACAAAGCCCAGAGGGAAACACTAGGATGCTGGAGAACACCGCATTTGCAGTTGGAGCAGACACAGTTCACCCGACAGGATTTTCTCCAAATCCTTCAATTGAATTTCTCCCTCCCGCGAGGCGGAGATGCTGCTCGGTTTCCAGTCCAATGTCCCCGAGCAAACACTTGCGTCAGCTGTTTGTGTTTGCCAATACATTATGAGTGAATATTTTAAAGGCTAAGATGAAGTTTACTTTCTGTAACACTCGTCACTTTGAGGAGGAACTGGTGTTCAGAATTAACCCGCTTCGTTTAGAATCAGGTAATAACACAGATTCAATATTGCATGAGCAGGTAAATTATTGACTCAGAAATCTCTCTTTTGATTTCTTCTGGCTCAACAGGGGTTTCGAATAGAGGTGGAAGAAGGACTAAGATCCTGTATGTAAAAGTAGAAAGAGTAGGATTACTCTGTTACAAGTAAGAGTCCTGCATTAAAATGTACTTAAAAGTAAATGCAGATTGGCACATTTCCGAATAATTTATAATATATGTTTTGATTTTGTTATTATTGATGCGTTTATATGTTTGTTGCAGCTGGTGGAGATTATGTAAAGAGGCCCTATTATGCTGTTGTGGGTTGTCCCTTTGTTGTAGTGTGTTATATAGGTTTCTGTGCATGTAAATGGTATGCAAAGGGCAATCTCTAAGCGGTTGACCAATCACAACAGAGCCGGCCAGCTGTTTGAATATTAAAGCATCGAGACATGTCCCAGTAAAGACACTACATACTGATATGAATCTTAAAATAAGCATAAGTCTTATTTTTGTGTTGATTATATTTCATATCATTAATCCAAATCCTGCAAAGTAAGTTGTACTAAAATAAATGTCGAAGAGTAAAAATGATACTTACCTATAGCCGCTTTCACACCAAGTACTTTGCCGTACTTAGTGCCTGGCACTTAGTTCCTGGCACTTAGTTCCTCCATGGAACTAAGTACAGATCGCGTTCACACCGGAATAAGTCCCTGAGGGAAGATTACGCAAATGAAGTCGCTGACGTCGGAGCAGCGGGAGCGGTATTGCAGTCGCTTTACCGCACCGTTGTGACGAAAAGGGAGCTGAGCCGGAAGGCAAAGCTCTCTGTCTACCGGGCCATTTTCGTTCCTACCCTCACCTATGGTCATGAAGGATGCGTCATGACCGAAAGAACGAGATCGCGGATACAAGCGGCCGAGATGGGTTTCCTCCGCCGAGTGGCTGGTGTCTCCCTTAGAGATAAGGTGAGAAGTTCGGTCATCAGGGAGGGACTCGGAGTTGAGCCGCTCCTCCTTCGCATCGAAAGGAGCCAGTTGAGGTGGTTCGGGCACCTAGTTAGGATGCCACCTGGGCGCCTCCCTAGGGAGATGTTCCAAGCATGTCCAGCTGGGAAGAGACCAAGGGGTAGACCTAGGACCAGGTGGAGGGATTATATCTCTTCACTGGCCTGGGAGCGCCTTGGGATCCCCCAGTCAGAGCTGGTTGATGTCGCCAGGGAAAGGAAAGTTTGGGGCTCTCTGCTGGAACTGCTACCCCCGCGACCCGACCACGGATAAGCGGGAGAAGATGGATGGATGGATGGATGAAGCCGCTGACGTCACTTCGTCTTCTTCTGCTTTGGGTTTACAGGCAGGCCGCAGACCACTTCAAGGCGTATACTGCCACCCGAAGTCCCCGGCCGGAAGTCCACGGAGTTGGGGACTGGCTTCAGTAGAAGCTGCTGGGACTCCCACCGCTCCCATGTTTTTTTTCGTGTTGCCATAAGTTATTCTCTCTCCGTTGGTGCACGGGGCTAATGCTAATAATGCTAATGCCAGAAAATACAATGGCGGCTTCAAAAAACTGTTTTACGGGGCGTGGTTGGCAATTCGCCCAGCCAATCAGAAATTGGTACTTTTTTCTCCCCAGGATAGTACCATGAAAAGCAGGCACTAAAAAAGGGGGTAGTTCTCGGAACTAAGTTCTCTTTTTGGTGTGAACGCAAAATTCCAGGCACTAACGGAACTACACGGGAAAAGTACGGGTAAAAGTACTCCAATTTGAAAGCGCCTTATGATTGTAGTGGGGTAGAAGAACAAGGTAGCAAGGAATTAAAATGCTCAAGATAAGCATTTTAATTTCAGATAACCAGTTTTGTTAGTTACCTTACAAAACTGGTCTTGAAAAATCAATATAAAGGAGCCATAAATTGACAAAACTGTTTATGAGAAAATACCCTAATTCCAGTTTTTTACAAAAGTGACTTTTTAAAACTAATGCAAAAATCATTTACTTTGATATCTCCCAGAAGCCTCATTAAAATAAAAATCTTGCTTTTGTTTGATGTCAAGGCAATTATTCTCCACGGTCAAATACATTCACATTGAGTCTGAATTCTCCATTGTAAGCTGTTTATTTTCTCTTTACAGTGTATCACATGGTTTACTGTCACTGCAGTTCACTTATAGGACAGCAGCTGCTCCGAGAGAAAGTTATAGGACACATAATGGTGTGATTTGAATTGCCTCATTGCTGTTCGGGAAAATGGGGCATATGTTATCTGTGATTCAACCGTAATGTTTATTTTCTGTGCCCTTACATTGTACTGTCAGATGTCTATCAGTCGTGTTATTGATGAGCGTTGTGTTGCCGCTGTTTGGACTGGGGACAGTTGTGCACGTCCCTCCATTTCATTCGGCACTGTTGACTTGAGCTGATATAAATTGAGTGAATGCAATTGATTTTGGGCTTGGAAGGAGGAAGAGACAGTAACACCTCTGTGCAGCGGAGAGAAGGAGATGGAAATGTGTGTGAGAGCGATAGAGGCAGACAGATGGTGTTTTACACAGGAGCCCTAATGGAGTTCAGTTCAGCCCTTATCACCGCTGGCAGCATTTTGGCACAATTTAAACAGATAGAGGGAATAGTTAACGCAGCTTGCTTTATAATGTGTGTTATAAATCTCACAACAAATAGTGCAACATTGCAATATTTTAGAGATAGTTTTACCAAACAAGCCAGACTTCGGGAGCAAAGGATTGCGTGTAACGAGATTACATAATTAGGAAACAAAAATAAACTGTATTTCCTCTGTTACATGAAAAATATAATCAGATTACGGTGGAATTTCTGAAAGTGGGGATTACTAGCAGGATTACATGTTAGTAAAAACCAAAGAGCAGATAGTGTTTGATGTAAAAGGATTAGATGTTATCTCTTCTCTGTGAGCTGTACTGTTCTGTAGGATAATACTTTAAATGTGAATCTCTACTTCTACTGCCTGAATCTGCTTTATGGTTTTCACTTTCTTTGCTTCATTTGTTCTGTTTCTAATTCAGCAGGTGAACCTACAGTATATGTTCATAAAATAGTGTGTGTGCGCTTAAAGGTGGGGTACGTAATTTATTTCAGAAATACTTTTTGTTAGGGATGCTCCGATCGATCGGTTACCGATCGAGATCGGCCGATACTCACTCTCTACCGATCGATCGGTGCTCTCTAAACATGCCGATCGCGAGAGCCGATCGCATGACTTAAAATACACTTTTCTCTGTGTGCGGCAAAACAAGCTCGCCAAAATGAATTCACCGGTCTAGCATTATTTTAAGGTGTCCGAAAAATACAGTAAAATAGCGGTATGCAACATCTGTGTGAAGCAGAAATCCTGCAGCTCCGCCCGCCCGACCGGTAAGCGGAGCAAAACACACACTAAGAGTTAGACCTAACACACTTAGCTATTTTGTCTACCTCTGGAACAAGCTAAACTAGTTATTATAAATATATTTATTCTTCACTGTCTCATTACTGGATCAGTGAGCTGCATGAGATACTGACAGGCTGTCAGGAGAGAGAGAGGGGGGGAGAGAGAGGGAGAGAGGAAAAGAGAGCGCTTCCGCTCATTTATCCCGTGTTATTCTCTAAAGTGAATGTAAACTTGAATAATGTACATCATTTGAATGTCATAATTAAGTTGATTGTTGTTTGTGGAAGCTCCAGTGAATGAGCCCCATTAACTGAGTTTAAACATCACTTTAAATGGAAGATTTAAAGTGATGTTTAAATCTTCCATTTAGGCCCCGCCCACTCGATCGGTATCGGCGATCGGCCCCGAAATTGGCGATCGCAGCATCCCTACTTTTTGTTATATTCCATGGAATGCTCTTAACATCCCGATAGCAATGAATATATTTAATGCTTTGACAAATATACTAATATTTAATCTGTGGAAGCTGTAGCGCTGTAAAAAGCACGACCAATCATCTGAGCCGGCTAAAGTAACTGGATGGCCTACCTGCCTGTCAGCCTTCCATCTGTGCACAAACTTATCTCGAGCCCTCATTGGTCATGTGCGTGTTCGTGTGTGTTGGAGGAGGGGCTCTGTAAAGAAGTGGCAGATTTGTTCCGGTTATGTATTTTAAATTATAGCGCACTCGAGCTGGTTTCTCCAAAATGACCTACCCCACCTTTAACTGTGTGTGTTAAACTAAAACGGAGCATGTTCTGTCAGCTGAGATTTTATTTCTGCTTTTTTACACTGTAGTATGTGCTCATGTGTTTCATTGTTGGTGTATAGGCTACTGGCTGAATATGCTTGATGAAACGCGCATTTTCATATAAATAAAATCATTTTAGATCTTTAATATCTTGGTTCCTTATTTTTAAGGTTACATTGTTCGGTTTGGACACAAAAGTTGTCATATTTATAAAAAGATTGTTTTTTAACTTAAAATTACTGAGATCAATGGTGTGAAGAAGTGAAAGATAGTGAGCAGTCAACATGACAACATGTCATTACCTTGTCCCTGTTTCACAGATAACCTTTCATGGCTGTGAACTTCTCCTCAGTTTGATACATAAACACTCAACATGTCATTGTTAGCCTGCAGTAAAATATAAAATGTCGACACATTGAGCAAATTTTGATGGAGCCAGGTCATGTTTTATCACAAACATTGAATGAGATAATTTCCTGCAGTGAAAAAATGCTGCTGTAACGTCTGCACAGATTGAGCCTGTAGGTTTTTTAGAGGCATGGCTTGCTATCAACAGCGAGAATTAAAACTGTCCTACAAGCTCAATTTCATTGCCTTCGATTACAGTGGGCGGTAAATCCTATAAAGCATGCTATGTCCTCAGTTTTAAATATGTTCAATTTAACACAGAACAACTAGAAGGCTTCAGCAAAACACTCACATCCTCCCCTCGATTGCTTAAGGAGAATCCATGAACTAAAAAAGACTTTGATGAATGTGCTGTTGATAATTTCCTTTCACTAAATAAGCTTCAACAGTGACAACCCTGAAGTCAAGTTCTCAGTGCAATTCAATCAGGAGAGACTCGTTTTGATGTAATAATAATATGAATGTAATGGTGTTTGGCGAGGTGGAAAGGGTGGAGGAGGGCTGTGTTGAGTCACCTGAAATTAAAGCTGTCAGGAGGGGAGAGAGCCGATTTAAAGGTTTGACGATGTGCTGTGATTAGCTTGTGGGAATAGAGATGAAAGTCATAGCTGAGGAGTGAACGCCCCCGATCACTGATTGGAGGGGTGAGCGTAGTAAGAAGGAAGTATGTGAATGACAGATTCTAAAGACGGTCTTCCTATAGTTGAACTTGCGCTGAGCTTCATGTCTTAACTTACGAGGGCTGCAGAACATGCTTCAGCTCTCTCTTTGTCACCATGGACAATGCAGGGGACAGTCCAGATTTACACTTTTTTTCAAGTTTTCAGTTCATGTGAACTTCCGCATTTGTGTTACAAGTATACGGGTCAATCTGTATAAATTGGGGGCTCATCCGGGATTACAGGCCGGATCAACGGCTGCAAACAAAAATGGGAGACAAGTAATAAGTTGATGGTAACAAAAAGAATATTCATTTATAATATTGCTTTGACATATCTAAGACATCTCTTAGCGGTTGACCACTCAAAACAGAGCCGGCCAGCTCTGGGCTCTGGTTTCAGACAGGGGGTGAAAAGAGGGGCTGCAGCACAGGCAGTATGAGAAAAATAATGAGCTTTTTGAACATTAAAGCATGGAGACATGTCACAGTAGAGACACTACATACTGATATGAACCTGAACATCAGAATAATATGTTGTCTTTTAAAATAGTAAACTTTTAACCCTGCTGTTAACTTCAAAATTACTAAATACTTTTTCCATGACATTATTAAAATGTGGGCAAACTAGGTCTACTGGACACTGCCAAAAGGAGCAAACGAAAGTAGGTTAATAAGTGGGTCACATCCAAGTCTTTCCAACTGAACTATTGGGTTGTCACACTACTACAGTTATGATAATGGCAGGTTAGGGTTTTAAAAGTGCATGTTTATGTGCAAATTGGCCAAAAGATAAGCTTTATTAAGCTTAGGGAAATGCAGGTGTCTGAGTCGCAACAACAATAAGGGTGAAACACAGGATAAGACGGATATGAATTCACACAATTATTAAAGTAGAAATAAAGAAATGTAAGAATAAGAAAGGATCAAAATATGTGAAATAAGTGACAGTTTCAGTTAAAATTATAAATGTTTGCATACCGATATTAATAAGTTTGGGTGTGTTAAATATATATATTTATATATACATGTCAATTTGGAAGTGTTAATGATGAGTCGAAGATAAGATAAGATTTACATTATTGATCACAAATTGGGACATGTTTGCATTGCAGCAGCATCAAAAACAAGGCATTACACATAAAAAGAAATTAAAACAGTAGAAATAAACAATTCTAAAAACATGAAATCGGGTGCTGGTAGCTGTTTCTCCTGATACTGAAGAGTTAGAGTTTCTGTTTTTTAACAAAGGTAATAAATATGTCAGTTTAGGTGCTCGATTCCATCAACAGCTCACCACAACAAAAACAAGATTGTTTTTTCTGCAGCTGATCTGACAGCTCGGCTGGATCCTCAAACACCGGCTGTCTCTCAGAGGGGGGGCAGGGACAAAATGATTCTTCCTCATGGCTCTGAGTAATTGGCTATTTTCAGTTTATATTCATATGACGCAAGTTTTGCATTTTATTTCTGAATATGGCACACTTTTTAATAATGTGTGTGACAGCAGACACTGATATGTGATTGTTTATTAGATTTACATGTCATACAGTATGACAGGAGTTTATTGTGAGAACCCACTTTTTGATTCCAGATATTTTTACGGACAGTGAACATTGATTTCTTGGAGTTTCTCTCTCACACACTCCCCCCCCCCTGCCTCCATTGGACTCCTTTGTTTACTTCCATAACATAGTGACATCACTACACTCGTGCTTCTATTGGCTAGAGCTCCAACACATTGTACGTGATAGGATAAGGGGCGGGACATCTCTAAGCGGTTGACCAATCACCATGTGATACCATGCTGCGAATGGATCTGGCCCTTCCTACATCCAGGACATGGTTAAACCGTACACCCCAGCACGTGCTCTACGCTCTGCATCAGCCAAACGGCTCGCTGCACCCTCGCTGCGAGGGGGACCCAAGTTCCCATCAGCCAAAACACGTGGGTTTGCTATCCTGGCCCCAAAATGGTGGAATGAGCTTCCCCATTGAAATCAGGACCGCAGAAAGCTTACACACTTATTGTAAGTCGCTTTGGATAAAAGCGTCAGCTAAATGCAATATAATGTAATGTAATGTAATCACAACAGAGCCAGCCAGTTGACCAATCAGAGCAGACTGGGCTCTGGTTTCAGACAGAGGGTGAAAAGAGGTGCTGCAGCACAGGCAGTATGAGAAAAATAAAGAGCTTTTTGAACATTAAAGCATGGAGACATGTCACAGTAGAAGCAAAAAATACTAATATGTTCCTGAAATTGAGCATAATATCCATCCATCTATCCATCTTCTCCCGCTGATCCGTGGTCGGGTCGCGGAGGTAGCAGTTCCAGCAGAGAGCCCCAAACTTTATTTCCCTGGCTACACCTCAACCAGCTCTGACTGGGGGATCCCAAGGCGCTCCCAGGCCAGCGAAGTGATATAATCCCTCCACCTGGTCCTAGGTGTACCCCTTGGTCTCTTCCCAGCTGGACGTGCCTGGAACACCTCCCTCGGCAGGCGCCCAGGTGGCATCCTAACTAGGTGCCTGAACCACCTCAACTGGCTCCTTACTGAGCATAATATGTCCTTTTTTAACTTCATAGCTTATACAGAGCTTATTAAGAAAATTCAAATTGGATACAATACAAGTGTTTGCCTTACCATGTTGTAAGCATTCCCTCTGCATTGGATCTCTACAGATATTTACTTGTTTATTCCCACACATGTCTTTACTTTGTATTTCCCTCCTGCAGTGTTCATCACTGAGCTTATCTCTGATGTTTAAAAACTGAAATGAAGTGTCGAGGGGGAGATCCTTTGATAAACCACAGCGCAGTGTACAAATGGCTGCACACCATCAGCTATTATTCTCCTATCATTTCCATCCAGACTGATACAAATCTCATCTACTGGGTACAATAGTTTGAGTGCCCTCGTAAGGCTGATGATTTGGCCGATGCACTATCTCCAGCAGAATCCATTAGAGTAACTGAGCCATTTAACAACATCTCTCAAATGCTCACACTGCGGAGTGCTAAAGATACACTTTGTAATACCAGGTGGACAGATCAGACGCTAAATGGTTGGGAATTATTTTTAAACGAACCACCTAACCAAATTCACATGTGTATCAGACTAGCTGGAGGCAATTAACACGTGGGTTTATTCATACAAATGGGTGCCATTCGGGCGTTATCATTTTAGACGGGAAGACAAGTTTATAATTTAATTTCAGATCTGATAAAGGAACGTGTTTGTTGTGCAGAGTAAACACACCTGATACACACAACACATCTTCTCCCACCTGAAGCATAAAGTCGCAATCATTATCAGGCACGCTCCCTGACAAGGACACCGTTTGAGTTCAACCCTGTCACGGACAACATGGAGCCTGTTTGATTATGATTAGGAAAGTAATCAGAGGTAATTGCAGTTCTGTCAAACGATTCATGCGGCACATCTCTCTTGGTCATGACTTTATGGGAGAAATTAATCTAAAACCCTAAAACCATTTATCCTCCTTGGCTTGTCACGACACTCTGAGTGAGTTGTCTTGACATGAAAAGGAGGCACTAATGACAGCACAATGGAAGGTGCTTCTTTGTTATCCTTCAATATGAATAACCAAAATTAATAATTGGTTTCTTATAAAGCAAAAGATTGACAACTTAATTTAAATATAACCTATAAATGTGGCCAGGGAAAGAGGAGTTTGGGGCCTTCTGGAGAGAGTCAGCAGCTTCAGGTTCCTCGGTGTCCACATCACTGAGGACCTGACATGGACTCTTCACACCACCACCACCACCATCACCAAGAAAGCTTGACAGCGGCTCTTCTTCCTCCGCAGGCTGAGGAGGTTCAACATGGACGCCAGGATACTCTGCAACTTCTACAGGTGCGCCATAGAGAGTATCCTGACCTTCTACAGGTGCACCATAGAGAGCATCCTGACCTTCTACAGGTGCACCATAGAGAGGATCCTGACCTTCAGGTGCTCCATAGAGAGCATCCTGACCTTCTACAGGTGCACCATAGAGAGGATCCTGACCTTCAGGTGCTCCATAGAGAGCATCCTGACCTTCTACAGGTGCACCATAGAGAGCATCCTGACCTTCAGGTGCACCATAGAGAGCATCCTGACCTTCTACAGGTGCACCATAGAGAGGATCCTGACCTTCAGGTGCTCCATAGAGAGCATCCTGACCTTCTACAGGTGCACCATAGAGAGCATCCTGACCTTCAGGTGCACCATAGAGAGCATCCTGACCTTCTACATGTGCACCATAGAGAGGATCCTGACCTTCAGGTGCACCATAGAGAGCATCCTGACCTTCTACAGGTGCACCATAGAGAGCATCCTGACCTTCTACAGGTGCTCCATAGAGAGCATCCTGACCTTCTACAGGTGCTCCATAGAGAGCATCCTGACCTTCTACAGGTGCACCATAGAGAGCATCCTGACCTTCTACAGGTGCTCCATAGAGAGCATCCTGACCTTCTACAGGTGCACCATAGAGAGCATCCTGACCTTCAGGTGCTCCATAGAGAGCATCCTGACCTTCTACAGGTGCACCATTGAGAGTATCCTGACCTTCTACAGGTGCACCATAGAGAGCATCCTGACCTTCTACAGGTGAACCATAGAGAGGATCCTGACCTTCAGGTGCTCCATAGAGAGCATCCTGACCTTCTACAGGTGCTCCATAGAGAGCATCCTGACCTTCTACAGGTGCACCATCGAGAGGATCCTGACCTTCTACAGGTGCACCATAGAGAGCATCCTGACCTTCTACAGGTGCTCCATAGAGAGGATCCTGACCTTCAGGTGCTCCGTAGAGAGCATCCTGACCTTCTACAGGTGCACCATAGAGAGGATCCTGACCTTCAGGTGCTCCGTAGAGAGCATCCTGACCTTCAGGTGCTCCATAGAGAGGATCCTGACCTTCTATAGGTGCACCATAGAGATGATCCTGACTGGCTGCATCACGGCCTGGTACGGCAGCTGCACCGCCCTCAATCGTAAGGCTTTACAGAGGGTGGTGAAAATGGCACAGAACATCACCAGGACGGAGCTGCCATCCATGGAGGACCTCTAATCCCAGCGGCTCAGGAAGAAAGCCGTCAGGATTATAAAAGACCCCCAGCACCCAGCCACAAACTGGCAGGCGGTACCGCAGGGTCCGGACAAAAACCACCAGATTCAGAGACAGTTTAATCCCACAGGCAATAAGACTGTTAAACACCTGAACTGTTGAAACAACATCCATAACATTCATCTGCTACTTAGTAATTATTTATCTAATATATCATTCCAATAGCTTGCATAGATACCCTTATTTCACTATTTCACTTTTCACTATTTTTCTTTTTGTATTTACTTTGTAATATTTACTTGCACTATATGTTTCTGTTTATCTATATTATTGTGTTGCACTGTTGGAGAAGTGACCTAAGATTTTCATCGACATAACTACACTGTAGCTATGTTCGTATGACAAATAAAGAACCATGAACCTTCTGCTGAAACTGCTTCCTCCGCTACGATGGATGGATAATCCACAACAAAATAGTAGAGTCTAAAGAAATCTCTTCACTATAAATCCCAATCGCTCCATGGTGTGATTGACACTTTGTAAATTCTGATTGGCCACATCCTTCATTCTAGCGTTCTACTTTAGGGGGTCGGTCTGACAAGAGGTCCCTCTAACAGCGGCACCCTCAGCACTCATATCTCACAGAAACAGAAAGGGCAATGACTTAAGGAAAACTTATCTGAAGAAAGGAACAAAGGGTAAGATAACCAAGGTGTTCACAGGAGGGTTGCCAACTTTTAAATCAAAGGACTGCATGTAATGTGAAAGGGGAAACTGGAAATGATGAACACTGATAATTATTTCTCAAAACAGCCATTGGCCTTAAAGCCTCTTGTTGCTCGTTATCTTGATTGCTGAAGTTCCTTGTAGCAATCAAGTCAGTTATTAGCATTTCACTCTACTCAAGATTTAAAAGGGTGAGTTTTTAGTGGTCTGCAGGTCAGAAAACATGTGGTTCAAAAAGTGCCCCATATTATTTTGCCCAACCCAATCAGAGCGACTGGGATTTAATTTTGGGAAGTGGGCTTGAAGAGACAAGTGTGTAAACAGACAGGCAGAGGGCGAGAAAAATAATGAGTTGTACGTTAAAGGTCCCATGTCATGCTTTTCCGGTTATCACCGTCCCCTTGTGTGTTATGGAGGTTTCTGCATGTAAACGGTCTGCAGAGTCAAAACCCTCAAAGTGCACCCTGTAGCGAGTAAAACTCTAACACAGAGAAGACCTGTCTGTGCTGCCCCAGAACGCCTCGTTGGACATTTCTCTTTTTCCATTTGTTTCTTCCGGGGTTCTGTGACTCCGCGGATTTCTGCACACACACACGAGTTGAACGTTAGAGTTTTGCTGTGTCTCGCTGTCTCGCAGACCCCACGCAGCAACCAGGAAACGACACCAGTAATCCAGCTCACACTGTCCGCTCCTCGAGCCTCAAAGGGCGCAGCAGCGAGGCCCTCAACGTCCCGCCAACACGGCCCCCAGACCCCACGCGGCATTCCCGTCTGTTTCTCATTACTGGTGTCATTTCCTGGTTGCTAACAAACGCCATGGTAACACATAAACACTGATGTTCCGCTGGAATGGTGGTGGACTCATCAGAACAGAGTGGGCGAGCTGACCAATCAGAGCACAGTGGGCTCACAGGGAGCAGGAGCTCCAACAAGCCGTGTAGGACAGAGAGTGAATACACATGCTATACAGAGATGCTGTGAGAAACCAATGTGAGTTTGGAACATTGGACAATGTCAATCTATTCTAGGAGACCTCAACGATGGAATTATGAGCAGTAGAAATGGCCATGACATGGGACCTTTAAAGCATTATGAAATGTTGTAGAAGAACTAGTAGAAAGTAGCATGAATTTTACATAAACATGGAGACAAAATATAATGTTTTTCTATGAGGAGACTACTGGTTTATGTGAGCCGAAATGTTGAATTGCTTCTCATTTGTTATAAGTGATCTCAACACACTGATGGTCCTTGTATTATTTTCATCCCATCTCTCATCAATTTCCAACTAAGGCTCCAGTGGGGACCTTGTTCCCTGAGTGTGCCTCTCCACCTATGTTTCTTACTCTCTTACTTGCTACCCTTTGCCCTCAACCTATTCGAAGGGAGTGCTTGTTCTTTTCCCTCTCTGTCTCTGTCTGTGTCTTCTCTTGTTCCGATTAACCCAGCCACATTTCTTCTTGTTTTGTATCTATATCTACGCCGGGATCCGGAGTCGAGGCTGATCCTCTTGCTGTAGTCCTGAGTCCTGGATCCTCTATCCTGAGTTCTGGATTAAGTCGTGGACTCCGGGTCGTGGCTGAACCTGTCTCTGTAGTCCTGCCTTGGGTCTCGTCATGCTGCTTCCCTGATGGCTTCCACAGGATTGTAGCTGACATCCTCGTGGATTCATCTTCTTATTACAGACACAAGCACTTCCTAACATTCGGTCTCTACGCTGTAAAATGTATTATCTCTTCGATTTACACACGGCATCTATTGCACGTCTGTCCGTCCTGGGAGAGGGATCCCTCCTCTGCTGCTCTCCCTGAGGTTTCTCCCATGTTCCCTTTAAACTGTGGGTTTTCTCCGGAAGTGTTTCCTTGTACGATGTGAGGGTCTAAGGACAGAGGGTCTAAGGACAGAGGGTCTAAGGACAGAGGGTCTAAGGACAGAGGGTGTCGTTTTTCTCATACTGATATTCTGAACAATCTGTGCTGTTGTATTTGCTGTTAAGTGTCTCTACTGTAGGCTATTTTATTATATGTACAGCACTTTGGCTCCACCAGACATCGTTTATAAATGTGCTATATAAATAAAACTTGATTTGATTTCTTCCTGTGAAATATGATGTCTGTCGGGAGTGACTATTCCATATGTGACGGCAGATGGAGAGTTCAAGTCATTTAACCTTCTTCTACATGTATGGATTAATCACTGTCTGTTTAGACGTGTTTTACTTCTGCTGGGGACACAGTGACAATGTCAAGTGTTCCCTGTAGGAGGATTAGACCAAAAAGGACAAATATGAACAGATTGTTATTCTTACCTTTGTTACCTCAGCTTGAAGGAAACGTAGCCACAGATGTAAAGGCCCAACAGAGAATCAATTGGCTCATCAAATGTCAACATGTCTTGACTCTCACTGACTTTTAGTTGAACTACAACAGGGGCGTCAAACTCAATTTCATCTCGGGCCACATTAGCATCATGTTTGCACTCAAAGGGCCAGTTTTATATATAAGACTATATCAAAATACATATATAAATATTTAAAATATAATAAATAATGTATTATATTACATTAATGCCTCTGCATTGGATTATTATCGGATAGGGTAATAACTTCATAATTAACTACGTCTGAAAGCAGAAGCCTAGGGCAAATCATTGCAAGTCTCTTCAGTAAGAATGTCACAAAATGATTTAATAGGGTGACTGTGGCTGCGAGGGAGTGCGGTCGTCTTTCAACCAGAAGGTTGTGGGTTCGATCCCAGCCCATGCAGTCAACATGTCGATGTATCCTTGAGCAAGATACTTAACCCTGAGTTGCTCCCGATGGCATGGCCAACGGTGTGTGAATGTGTGTGTATGTTAGTGCATGTCCTAACATACACTGCTCAGTATCAATGGGTGAACGACATGTCGTATGTAAAGCGCTTTGAGGGGTCTTAAAGACTGGATAAAACGCTATATAAGTACAGTCCATTTACCATTTAAAAAGAAAGTCAAATCCTGAGAAACAAGTCAAATTTGAGATGCATTGTGGGACATGTAGTTTATGGGCAACGTGCTTCTGTAAATCGGCATGTAACCGTATAATAAACATATTATATTCTTTGCAAGCTCTTGCGGGGCCACATTAAATGAAGTCACGGGCCTTGAGTTTGACACCCCTGAACTACAGCATTGCTTTTGATTAAACATTGTAAAACAACTAACGTCAAATATCTATATATTATATTATTATCATCGATAACTATAGTCAGAGAAGCAAATAGTTTGAACTGCTGATTTGAATACAATCACTTTTGAATTGTAGAATTACTGAAAATGATGCAATCAGGAATCTCTATGTTTTCACAGTCCCACATGTTGCAGAAAGATATGAAGACTGGATAAAATGGAGTTTTGTTTATATGTTCGTCTGTGTGGGCACGCTCGTATGAAGACTCGGTCGGTTGGCGACATATTGCCTCCTTTCCTCAGTGGCAAAGATCATCAGAAATGGAAACAAAAAACCCTCAATGGATGACACGAGTTGTGGTTAGAAAGCACTCGGCGATTCACCAAATAAGCTTGGTGATCCTTCTTAATAAATTGCAATAAAATCTAGATAATTTGTAGAGCAACTTAACGCCACCTTAAAAAAACGTTTCAGATGTTTCACTGCCATCATCATGAATCTAAATGTTCGTGCTATCCGAAAATACAAAAAAGAATATTCAAAAAGTATTCCATGGTCTTTTCTTAGAGAAACTAATTGTTGTTGTCCACAGCTGACGTTAAATGTACTTCTTTCTGCGGATGCATACGACTGCACTTAGTCCCTTGATCCTGCTTAGCAACGGTCTGTTCTCCTTAGCAACGGTCTGTTAGGAAAAATGTGCAGAATTTGACCAATCAAAATCGAGTTTTCAACTAAGCCTTATAAAACTTATTTTGAAATGTGTATTATACATGTGGTCTTCAAAGAGCAGTATTTTTGCTTTTCATCAATTTATTTGGTAATAATTAACTGAACTCTGGAGTTTCGTCAAATGCAGTTGATTGTAAGCTCACAATAAAACCAAACAACAACATGTGTGTTTACAGAACGCGACATTATGTCAGTGTCCTTGTGTCTGTGGGATGATGATTGATGATTAGCGTGATGATAAAAGTAGTAATCACCCTGCCAGGGAACTGACGGCAGAGGGTGTGCTGCTTTTAAGAATTGCTTTGTGTGTGGGTTTGTAAACAGATGACATTTATGTGTTTCTCATCAACACCCCCCTCGCCCAACTGCCTATCCATCAAGATGTTCTATGGCACAGTGTGGTTATATATGTGTGTGTGTGTGTGTGGCCTTTGGACCACCGTGTGTTGCCTGCTACTACAGCAAGAGTGAGTGTGTGTGAAAAGCGTGCATACACGAGCTAGCAAGCATGTGTGACATCTTAAATTAGACAACGTTCCTGGCCGCAAAACTGCTCAACCCTGCCAAACACAACGCAGACAGCACCATTCATGTGTGGCAGACTATGATGACAACACACACACACACCACACACACACACACCACACACACACACCACACACACACACACACACACACACACACACACGGTGACTCATACATCTTAATTAGAAGCTAAGCAGCAGCGTGTTAGCATTAGCGAGGAGAAGCGAGCCTGTCACTGCAGGCGAAATGAGAAAGGGCACGGATATGCGCGCGGGCACACACATTTATGCATATGAAGCAAAGGCATGGCTTAAAGTCCAATTAGGCTGGTTCAACGCCAGAGGAATGCAGGTGTGTGTGTGTGTGTGTGTGTCTGTGTGTTTGTGGGTTTTGTGTATGTGTGTGTGTGTGCATGTTTGTGTTTCCAAGTAAACTCTCAGGTAAACATTGCGGGATAAACTTTTGGTCGAAGTGAAAAAGGACTATGACAGAACAGAGAACCTGGCTGCTGTTTGTGTGTTTGAGTGTGTGTGTTTGTGTGTGTGTGTGTGTGTGTGTGTGTGTGTGTGTCTTTGCTGCAAAGCGGGCACTCTAACACGAACTGAAAGCCATACCAAGACCCTGCTGTTTGGTTTGATGGTGTCTCTGGTCAGTGGCATTTCATCGAAACACACATGTACGCGCAGGCACACACACACACACACACACACACACACACACACACACGGTGGCATTTGGTCGGAGTCATGCGGGGGCTTTGGGGAAGAGGTGGTTGAGGGATGGGGTGTTCACTGACGTTCCTGTTGCTACGGGGACAAAGTGACCTTAAACAGCCCAGAGTGAAGAAGGTACGGGGAGTTTCGGGCGACTGATCAGCTCACCTTAATGTCAAACACACGCACACAAACACACACGCAAATATGTGCACCATTGTTTAGTGAGGTTACTCTATCCATTACACGTCAAGTCAAGTTATCTTCCTTTCCTCCTTTGATCTCTCTTCAGCACTCCGATGCCCTCCATCTTCGCTCTCTACTTCACCCACACTCTCTCCTTCAATCCTATATCCGTCCTAGCGTTCGTCCTCTACCTCAGTCTTACTCTGTATTTACTTTCTTTCCCTTTGTCTATAATACAACCTCCATCTATCCATCCATCCTCAGGCCGAATACCAAACCAACCCCTACATACCCACTCTCCCCATTTCAACCACATTTGCGCGGAATTGCATTTATTTATTTATCGCGTTTTAGGTCGAGAGATGCCGATTTGATTCTCCTCCCTGACGAACAGTTGTCACAGTTCCTGGTTCTGATGGAGAGATGGCCGTTTGCCCCAAGGCGTGCCCCCCGCATGTACACCCTATACCTGGAAGAAGGAGCGCCATTCAGCTGAGAGTGAGACCACAGACGAAGTGAACTCGTCTGTGGTCTCGGGTGTACAGTAGGGGTTGGATTGGAGTTAGGCCTCAGTCTCCATCCTCATCTCCCACCCTCCCTGATCTAAAGATCCCTTCCTAATTCTTCCTGTCTCTGTCATCCCCTTACCTCCTTTCAGTGGCGAACCGTCAGGGCCTTCAAGGTATTCAGAGAATACCCCGGAACACTCAGATAAAACAAACAACAAATCGATTTAATTATATAAATAAAATGTATATAAAATGAATAAATGATGGTATCCGTGTTGTTGATCTGTAATATTACAGTGTTGATTTGTTTGTCCTTCTCGGACCATGCACTACGCATTTCAGTAGAAAAGAAAGCAACCAATCAGATCTTGTTCTGGGTCTCTGGGTAGAATATCCTTCAAGGTATTCTACATCCTTGATCGAACGCCCTGGCCGTTGCACTGAATGAGAGCGTACGTTTGGACTGACAGTTTGATCAACCAATCAGATATTGATGTGTAGCCAATGGGCGTGTTCTTTCAGAGTTCCCCTCGGTTCCAGGGTGCTCTAGAAGGCCCGCTAGTTAACTGGCTCGAGACAGAGGGTCTGGATGAATGCGACGAAGCAATTCATGCCGTTTTATTGTTTTTAACGTTGAAATGACAAGTGCAACAGGTGAAGATGAAGTTGTTGCGGAATTGTTGTGAGTACCCTTTTCAAGACGACAAGACGGGGGGTGGCGGCGGGGGGGGGTGTGTCTACAGAAGGTCCAGTTGTGATAGACACGGTTCGCCACTGCCTCCTTTCCACTTCATCTCATGTCTTTAAAATGCTGCCACTGAGCTTTATTTAAAACAAACAATGGCATGTATGTTCCTGCTAAAGCAGACGCACACAAGCGTTCCCCTTACACCTTGTGACTTTGAAAATGTACTCCAATGCCTTGGCTAAAAACATCTCTGCGCTGATGTTCCCGTCGTGTTGCTGTCGCTCAACCAAGCAGAAGCGCTGGCTTTACGTCACGCTCACAACTGTTGCAGAGCGCTACACTCAAAGGTCATATTGTTACATCCCTGACTTTGTTTCTGCTGACCTTTCGACGCACAACCAATCAGATCACAGCAGTGTGGATTGGTGCTCGATAGCAGGGGGAGGTTACCATAGAGGTTAAACTCAACTGGCTGTTTTCACCGCAAGGCTCTGCACCCTATGGCGTGAACAGAGCAACTCCGTCCATAACAGTTTCTCTGCAATGCAAATCTAAAATAGTTTTGACAACCAAGCGTTCAGGGTCCGACATCTTTACTTGCATCTTGAAAAGTCCATTCTTTTAGTTCATTGGACCTTTTTCTTACTTTACTAGCTGTGAAGCTGACCGTTGAGCGGCCCAGACCAAGCAACGAGGCAGAGGCAGAACGTCCACAAGTATAACCCGACGTGGGCATTTATTAAAAACATGGGCACAAAGTTCACCGCCTCAATCCTGCGGTTCTCCTTTCACACATCCTGCAGCCACAAGGATCTCACACACACACACACACACACCCAGCCCCCTCACCAGGTGCACACCGTCATCAGCCACAGACAACATATACTGTGCAATCACGCCAACAAAGTGATGTGATGAAGTTCCCTTCATCACACCAGCGTAGGCCTTTAAGTTATACCTCTCTAGAAGTCACTTGACTTTTAACAAAACGGAAGGAAATGGATCACGATGTTCTTTTGGTTATTTGTGAATAACTTCTGTGGCTTTTTCTCAGCCCGTCTCCTGGGAGGAATTGAATTTGAAAATGACCAGAAAATGTTAAACTTGTTCTTCTTCGTTTGCCCTTTAACCGCCCCTCCATTCTGTGGCCGTCTCGTATCTCTGGTTCCTTCCCTTTCCCTGAACATTTGCTTCACTGGCTCTCCTCCCTCATCCCTCCTTCGCCCTCCATCCCTCCATCCCTCCATCCCTCCATCCCATTCCCCAGCAGATGAGATGAGCTGCGGCTCCACTCATCAGATTGCCTGTCTCTCCCTGTTTTCTTTAACACTTGTAGAAATGACCTGACACATCCAATCCCAGGTTATTACCCAGATGTGCAACAGCTCTCAAGAAGACGCACATTCCCAGCGGCTGCTACACACACACACACACACACACACACACACACACTCAAACATGTTGTCCAAGAAGACGCACATTCCCCGAGGCTAACACACACACACACACACACACACACACACACACACACGCTCACACACACACACATCCTATTACAGGAGCCCAAATGGAAATGAATTATGCATTTGCCCCTGCCACTCGTAGTAAGTATGTGATACTTGATAACTATTAAGATAACATTTAAGCCACTTTGAAATATATAAAACCTTTAGCTGCAGCCTTAGAGAAAAGGCCAGTTGGTATTTGAAGTCTGTTTCAGGCTGCCAACCTCTGCCATTGTCTTTCAACGTCTCTCACATTTCTTGCCACATAGGAAGCAGCTTTGTGTGTATCTATTGTATGCTAACTGGGACTGAGATGTGCAGGCAACGCAGCGCTGGACACGGATGGGTTGCATAATAACATGGTTAAGAACTGTGTAATTTATACCTGGCTGCTAAATCCTTAGAACCGTTACAAGGCGTGTTTTTTGCATTTTGTATTTTGTGTAACTTGCTGCCGTTAAATACCATCAAACTGTGCAATATGTGCAATACATACATTATTATATACATACGCCATTATTAACTGTACTATATGCCTGGCTGCTAAATCCTTACGGTACGTCCACACAGCAGCTTTAGACGAATCTTCCAACGCTTCCAACGCTTCTCTGCCCATTGACTTTGAATGGGGATGACGTCACTTTGCCTCGCTTTTCGCCGAACTGCATTGTGGGGGAGCGAAGCGAAGATTTCCAGGATGTCCAGGATTCAAAAGTTGAGCAATGTTCAACTCTTTGAAGCTGAGCTGGAAGCGCCAGCCAATCAAACACGTTTATGCAAATCTGACAGTAGAAGCGCTAGCCAATCAAACCGCGTGTAAGCAGGGAGAGCCAGACCGCAGTTCATTTCCTCATATTCCAAACGAGAAGTTACGGTAGCAAATCACCCGGTTCTTTACGACCAGAACTATTAACGGGATACAAACCGGAGGAGCCAGCATGGAGGGAGGGGGCAGAGACAGTGGGTGAAACTGGTACGTTTTCGCCTGTTTGGGGAGTTTATTTATATAGATGTTGCTCGCATAAAATCCCCGGGGTTTTTTGCTTTGTGTGTCGGGGGCGGGAGATTCATGTGATTGGTTGTTGGTCGCGTTGCTCGCAAAAAATCCCCAAGCTGTCAGACACGCCCAGCTCCAAGATTTTCAAGATTTTTTACTTCATTTCTTTATTATATTTTTTATTATATCATAACTTAGTACTTGTTTTAACGTATGTACCATCAAGCTGTCTGTGGCTCTTTCCTGCTGTAACGATGTGAATGTCCCCTCTGTGGGACGGATAAAGGTATTCTGATACTTCAGTTTCCGTAGCCCTGCCACTGAACTAGACTCACGACACAGACTCAAAACAAAACCCGTCTCTTCACACTCGCCTGTCCACCCTGATCATGATCCGCCACACATCCTCTGTTTGCTTATTTGATTGATTTATAAACTGCATTGTCTTGTTTATGTCTCTTATGCTGGTGTTATGTATTGTGTATCTTGTTTTTGATGTGTCTGCACGGCGACCTTGAGAGCCTTGAAAGGCGCCTATTTAAAATAAATGAATTATAATGTATTATTATTTACCATGTTCCACATCAGCATCGCGACCGAGTCTTTGATGCCGCCGACACGCAAGGTTATCAATGTGTTCAGCTCTCATGTTTAACCACATCTTTGAATGATGTGCCGCTCGCACTCACCCCTCCCCTCTTCCTCCCCCTCCCCTTCGAGTCCATACCAAGGTCGTTGGCCTCCTTCCTGGGCGTTAGCATTCTCCTCGTATCCCCCATAATCCTCGCTGTTTAAGCCTGAGGTACAAATGCATTCTATTCAACCCGTACCAAGGGGTCTGGTAATACCAAGCAGAGTGTGTGTGTGCGTGATTACGTGCCGCCGAGTAATGTGTGCGCATATACACCTCTGTGTGTGTTAGTGTGTGTTAGTGTGTGTTAGTGTGTGCATACGCCAGCGTCTGCGCAGGGGCTTTGTGTTTAACACCCATCGGTGCTTAGTATTCTCTCCGCCACGCGTCCTTGCATCCCCATACTTATTCTTTCCCTCTCTGTTCTCTTCCTTCAGATGGGAATACCAACGGGTGATGGAGAGCGGGTTAGCAAAAGAAAAGGTGCAGACGGAAGGAGACAGGAGAGCGGAGCGACAAAATGCAGGTGCATAAAGTTGATACAGCATGACTAATGGAACCACGGCTTTGTAGTGTGCATCCTTTAATAGGAGAATAAAGCAGATGCAGCTGTTGGAGTGCCGCATAGGAGACTGTTGTGTTGTCCAATGGGTGTGGGTACACAGGAAAGGCTGTGTTAATCTCGCACATTGACAGATACAGTACGGTTGGGATTTAACAGAAGGTTAAAGCTATGTGTATCCATGGTTTTATTGTTCATACAAACCAACATGACTTCTGGTTCATATCATAGAGAAGACACAACACTCTGTCTTGCTCTTAGCCTACAGTATGCTTAGTAATCACAGGTGATTATCCCAACAGTGAGAAAACGGCAGCTTGTAGCAGCACGAGCAGAAGTTTAATCCAAACAAAATCTAATTTGGTGCGGCTGCTGCCGAAATGTGTCCCGCCAGATGGTGAGGCTTGGTAGTCATCGAGGGAGCAGACATGCCTTCCAATGTCCTTGAAGCCAAAATTACAAGAGTTGAAACACAAAGATATGAAGCTCCCGATCAACAATGTGGCTATAGCATTGGCCGGTGAAGAAAAGTGGGAAATGGATTGCCGATAGCACTTCCATAAAACCATAGTGGATATTTTCCTGTCTACAATTCACTAATTTCATTCAAGGCTTCGATAGGTTGGACGTTTTTATTAAGATTAGCAGTAGAGAACAAATTGGCTTGAAGCATATTCAATAACCGTGAAGTTGTGAATGAAGTGCGGGGGACGTGCTGTTTAGGGTGTACTTTTCCTGCAAGCAATATTTTAAAGTGAATAAATAGATAAATAAGACTTGTTTGTACTTTTGCTACCTTGGTTACAATCACATTGCATTATCCATAAATATAAAAGCCTCCTTCTGGTGGGGACCTTTGCAAATCTATCTGACCTAATCAGGGGCTTTTATTCGTGGAGCTTCTTACTGGTGACTACGAGAGAAGTAAAAGAGAGACGAAACCAGAATCTATAAAGTGTGCCGTGTATAAAAGGCTGCTGAGCTTTCCCATTATGCACACATTGACCATTGATCCAAACACGACAGCTTGGACTAGAAACAGACTTCACGCACTGACGAAGATATTATTAGCACTGGCAGCCATAGGAACAGTGAGCGTTCCTTTAACGTTGGAAGCATTGGGTGAAAGGAGGTGACTATATGGATCTTATAACTGAACAAATAAAGTCGTGATACCCCCCGCTACCTGGTCGTGAGGCGGTGGAACATTTTAACAACAGCAGGAAATGCTGCGGTTTGTAACTTAACACATTTCCAGTTAGGCTAAAAATATCTAGTAAACAGCAAAGACACACACACACACACACGCACGCACGCACGCACACACGCACACACACACACACACACACACACACACACACACACACCATGTATACATCACTTCAGGGGACATTACATTGACTTACATGCATTTCCTGGAGACTTATCCGAACCTTAACCATAACCAACACATGCCTAACCCTTAACCCTAACCAAGTCTTCCCCCTAAATTTAATTATCCCCCTAATGGGGACCTCCAATGTGTCCCCATAAGGGAAGCCAGTCCCCACACGTGACTATGTAAACAGATGTCGGTCCCCACAAGTATAGTAATGCTAGACCCACCCCACCCACACCCACACCCACACACACACACACACACACACACACACACACCCACACACACACACACGGTACTACAACCCAAAACCACAGAGATCTAGTTTGAAGCCACAACAGCACTGAGAGCTGAACCAACATCGGCTGAATCTCCTAAGCGGTCGTGGTCCTGCGATGGCTTGTGTGAAAGTTTCTCTGAAATAATAACTTTAGGATATTGTCCAGAGGAACAGCACCAAACGACTCATTTGCCCATGTTCACAAATGATGGCACCGTGATTGTGAATGCAGAGGAACGTGATGGAAAAGATTAAAACAGGCAGAACAGATTTCCCTTATTCAAACTTCCCTCGTTATGAAGTTCACATACTCAAGGTTGCTCACTCTCCCATTATGTTTGATCTCACCAATTTACATGTCATTATTAACTGAAGTGGTTTGTGCAATCAAAGGGGTCACATGGCCTTAAGGATACACTGGCTCGTGATTGGGCCATCGCGTAGAACTTTGAATCTAATGAAACGCATGTAAAGGGAATTTGTAATGACGTTGATTGCTGTGCAGAAACGATGTAATTCTAATGTCAAGTGTTTGAATATTGGAACACACTCTTGGAGAGAGCTGGCAAACAGTAAACATTCATTAAACCACATCTTGAGATGAAAGACAGAGACAAATCCATCCTCTACGCTTTTAATGTATGGGATGAATGTCATCGTGGTTAATTGATACACGATATCTATGATCTTTCTTATGACCCGATGGAGAGATGGGTCGAACCCGAGCGGAGGTGTGAAATCACTTTTGATTGATCTTTGAATGAGCCTCTTTGTCGTGTTTGTTTTATGTCTGTCACTTCATGTTTAGTCTGTTTCTATGTAGAGTCAGGTTTTCTTGTTACTTCATGTCTTGTCTGTCTATTTCATGTCATGTCTCGTTTTCCCCATTTCCTGTTTTATTTTGTACTGACCTCGTGTCTTTCCTTTCAGGTTCCTTCCTCACTTTGGGTGATTTCCCGCCATCGGCAGCGTCTGCCCCGCCCCTGATTGTTTCCACCTGGTCCCTATTCCCTCATGTATAAATAGTCATTAGCCGCGTTCACACTGCGGTACTTTTCCCACAAAGGCTCATGCGAACTTAGTTCATGAGAACTCTTTAGTCCTCATGAACTAAGTACAGATCGCGTTCACACCGAAAAAGTCCCTGAGGGAGGATTAGGCAAATGAAGCCGCTGACGTCACTTCTTCTTCTTCTGCTTTGGGTTTACTGGCAGGCTGCAAACCACTTCACGGCGTATACTGCCGCCCGAAGTCCCCGGAGTTGGGGAAGGCTTCAGTAGAAGCTGCTGGGAGTCCCAGCAGCTTCTACTGAAGCCTTCCGAGTAAATCGCCAGAACGCCGACACCTCCTCATCTCCACCGCTCCCATGTTTTCTGTTGTGTTGCCATAAGTTAGTCTCTCTGCGTTTCTGCGCTGGGCTAATGCTAATGCTAATAATGCTAATGCGAGGATAATAAAATGGCGGCTTCACAAAACTTTTTGGGAGTTTTACGGGACGTGGGTTTGCAATCCGCCCAGCCAATCAGGAAATATAGCTCTTTTCTCACAAATGAGCCGCTCGAGAGTCCCTGCTCTCTAGCAGGGACTCTCGAGGGGATTAAAAGGTTCGCATGAACTACTTTTAGTACCGGCTCTTTTTGGTGTGAACGCGAGCATGGACTAAGTTCGCATGAACCTTTGTGGGAAAAGTACCGCAGTGTGAATGCGGCTCTTGTCTCCCTTTGTCTTGTGCCAGTTCGTCTTGTTTCAGTGTGCTTCCATGTCCAGAGACCCAGCGTTAAAACCAGAGAGAAGAGTTTTGTTGTTTTGAAATCGAGAAGTTTTGTTTTGTCCTCGCTTGAGTGATTTTTTGTTGTTTTAATTTTTTCATTAAAATCTGAGCCGTCGCATTTGAGTCCAGTATCTTTGTACCCCGTTCTAACACTCTTCGGAGGTCCTGACCCTAAGATGGGATCCGTCGATCTCACGGTTCGACAGTGGATTAAGATGATTAACACCACAAAGCTCCCACACACACAGTTCTTCTTCACCACACATTCAACCTCAGAAACACAACATTTTAAACTATGATTAAAGAAAGTAATGTTCCAACGAAACAAGCAGTGTTGGGAGCTTACCGGTTGCAGTTTCCCGGACAACACAATCGAGGGTAAAATACTTTACAAAGAGACGTCTCTCCACCCAGACAGGCTCCATTTGTTCAGGACCAAGTAATCAATGTTCCTGGCTGCTTCTCGTCTGCTCATCAAATCAATTTCTCAAGCAACCTGCGACCAGTCGATTACGCCAAGGTGGTCACGTCGTTGGACAAGAACGCCTTTCAGGGCTTCAGAAGTCTATTCGTTCTGAAATCAGAAAAAGGGCTCTAACATTACGGTGCAATCTGAAGCTTGTTGTCCAGCACTGATGATCGTTGACACTTGCACAGTGTATATGTATTGCACGAAAAGCAAGCAAATGTCATATGTCATGAAGAGTCAACGTTTCCATCGACGGCTTCGAGACTGTTCGGACACCAATGTTCGCTATGTTTCCTTTGATGGCTTCTGGACTTTTTGGACAAGGATCGCTTCAAGAGCTTCACCATGTCTTCTGTTGTCTTGTATTTTTACAACGGTGACCTTTTACATTTCAAAAGTAACATTCCCAAAACGTACCATGCGCCTATGATGTAAAGAACAGCAGCTACAGCTATCTTCTGTTTTCATCATTTACTTCCAATTCAAACGGCACAAAGAGAAGCCTTCGTTATGTACACGGGTATAATGACGATAAAGGCATTCCTATTCTGATATCTATTTATTTCAAAGCCCAGTGCGAGCTGTGTTAACAAGGTCCAGAATAAAGATAAGGTACCAAACCACCCAAAACGTATTTTAAAGCATTTAATGCATATCCACGTTGCAATGATACCTAACAATGACCCCCACTGCAGCATTACGCGCTATATCTGAATGTCGGTGTGTTGTGTGTGTGCAGGTAGCAACAGCTTTTATGAAGCATGTTACGAGCCACGTAAGTGGTTGGAGGGATGGCTCGGAGCTGATTGATGCTGGCTGGTGCATCTCTAATGCTGTCTGGCTTGTAGCATACAGAATGTGACATTGGTTTGGTCTGAGGAATATTGATCTAAAATGGTTCTTGCCTAGCGTAGATATGGAGGGCTGTATTGATGTTTGCCATGGTTCTCATTTCAAGCTCATCTCACCCTGCCTCTGTGTGTGTGCGGGAGTGTTGTGTGCGTGTGTGTGTGTGTGTGCGTGTGTGTGTGTGTGTGGCTGCAGTGCCGGAGGCTACTCAAGTGTGAAATCGTGTGACGGTTTCTCCATTGCGCTTCATTTTGCCACACATCGCCCATCTCTCATTCCTGACAAGTTGCTTAACTGCTCCAAAATGCGAGCGCCTCGGGGTTGGGTGGCAATGTAGCCCTGTCAGTGTACAATGAGGTGAGAGTGTGTGTGTGTGTGTTTGTGTGTTTGTTGGGGCTAAAGTGAGAGTCTAATAAAGCCAGCAGCTGCCATGGAAACCAGGGCAGGGGGTAACTCATCCTCAGTGTCTAGGGACCCATCAGGGCCTCGGCCATGGCACAAACGTATGCGTACAGGCACACACACACACACACACACACACACACACACACACACACACACACACACACACACGTTCACTAAAGGCATGGTAATGGTAAATGACTCTTAGAGGGAGGTCTCTCATACACACTTTTATACAAATAGTGGATGAAGGGCCGTGAAATATGTCGTGGCACCACAAGAAATAGGGAAGCAATGCCTGTTCAAGAGCCACTGAGACACACACACACACACACACACACACACACACACAAAATGTGCATTCATCCGCCGCTGGGAATAGTCCCCAAAAAGCACTCTTTACTTGCTGTTGGAGCGATGTTGGATAGGTTCTCAGCCTTTTAGGGAGCCTTTGCATTAAATGATATTGATACCATAGACGATTTAGTAAAAGCAAGTTATTTTTATCTTATACAATACACATTGAGCTCCAGGTGTGTGTGTGGGTGCGTGTGCGTGTGCGTGTGTGTGTGTGTGTGTGTGTGTGTGTGTGTGTGTGTGTGTATGTGTATGTGTGTGTGTGTGTGTGTGTGTGTGGTCTAGCATTACTATACTTGTGGGGACCTACATCTGTTTACATAGTCACGTGTGGGGACTGGCTTCCCTTATGGGGACACATTGGAGGTCCCCATGAGGGGGATCATTAATTTTAGGGTGAAAACTTGGTTAGGGTTAGGGTTAGGGTTAGGCATGTGTTGGTTATGGTTAAGGTTAGGATAAGTCTCCAGGAAATGCATGTAAGTCAATGTAATGTCCCCTGAAGTGATGTATACAAGGTATGTGTGTGTGTGTGTGTGTCAAGTAGTGGCAGCACGCTCATGTTGATGCCATGACAGCGGCATTCTCCATGGGTTTATTGCATTTCTATTTGCCGTTTACATAAACCCTTAACATTCAGCTCACACACACACACAGACACACACCTATATTAATATTCATATACATCCACACAAACAACCACACGCACACACTGTAGCATTCCTCCCCTCCCTGTCACTCAGACAAAAGAAAAGGGCAGAGGGAGCCAATCAAAATTATCTCTAATAAGAATATTACCCATCAGGCTATGGGGTGAGACGGCTTGCCAAGCGTTCGCCTGACATTCATAAAATGATTTGCAGGGCGTGCACTGAGGAAATAGCGGGCGTCGAGGCATTAGGTGACGCAGGTTCATCCCCCGGTGTCGTGCACTTGACAGATCTCATATCTCCACTCTGGAGCGACATGCCAACAGCAAATTAGATGATCTGCAATGGAGAGAGTGATTGAAAGGGAGGTCGCCATGGTGTCACTAAGGTGTCCCTAAGGTGCCATGAGATGAGGACAGATGACAACAGTTAAGGTGGGCGAATGACTTGTTTCTGGACCGGGCTGCAGATTGAGTTAGGTAAGACAAGACGAGACTTAAATGACCCCTGGAGGGTACTTTAAAACAAATGTTGAGTAGATTAAAAAATAACTGAAGCTGGCCGAGAAGAAGAAAATGTTAATATTTCTGCTGATCACATAATGAACACACTAAAGAGGCCCAATATGCTTGTGGGGGTTGTAACTTTCCTGTAGTGTGGTTTGTAGGTTTTAATGCATGTGAATGGTCTGCAAAGGCTACGTTTCTCTCACCCCCCCCCGCCTGAAACGCCTCCATTGGGACTCCTTTGTTTACTTCTGCAACATAGTGACATCATATGTAACACTTGCAGTTCAGTGCTAGCGCTCTAACACATTGTTTGTGATAGGTTAAGGGGCGGGACATCTCTGAGCGGTTGACCAATCACAACAGAGCAGGCCAGCTAACCAATCAGAGCAGACTGGGCTCTGGTTTCAGACAGAGGGTGAAAATAGGTGCTGCAGCACAGGCAGTATGAAAAAAAAACAGAGCTTTTTGAACATTAATGCATGGAGACACTGTATACTGATATACACCTGAGAATCAGCAGGAGAGGACTCTTTAAAGTGGAGACACTACATACTGATATACACCTGAACATCAGCAGGAGAGGACTCTTTAAAGTGGAGACACTACATACTGATATACACCTGAACATCAGCAGGAGAGAACTCTTTAAAGTGGAGACACTACATACTGATATACACCTGAACATCAGCAGGAGAGGACTCTTTAAAGTAGAGACACTACATACTGATATACACCTGAACATCAGCAGGAGAGGACTCTTTAAAGTAGAGACACTACATACTGATATACACCTGAACATCAGCAGGAGAGGACTCTTTAAAGTTGAGACACTACATACTGATATACACCTGAACATCAGCAGGAGAGGACTCTTTAAAGTAGAGACACTACATACTGATATACACCTGAACATCAGCAGGAGAGGACTCTTTAAAGCAGAGACACTGCATACTGATATACACCTGAACATCAGCAGGAGAGGACTCTTTAAAGTAGAGACACTACATACTGATGTACACCTGAACATCAGCAGGAGAGGACTCTTTAAAGTAGAGACACTACATACTGATATACACCTGAACATCAGCAGGAGAGGACTCTTTAAAGTGGAGACACTACATACTGATATACACCTGAACATCAGCAGGAGAGGACTCTTTAAAGTAGAGACACTACATACTGATATACACCTGAACATCAGCAGGAGAGTACTCTTTAAAGTAGAGACACTACAAACTGATATACACCTGAACATCAGCAGGAGATGACTCTTTAAAGTAGAGACACTACAAACTGATATACACCTGAACATCAGCAGGAGAGGACTCTTTAAAGCAGAGACACTGCATACTGATATACACCTGAACATCAGCAGGAGAGGACTCTTTAAAGTAGAGACACTACATACTGATGTACACCTGAACATCAGCAGGAGAGGACTCTTTAAAGTAGAGACACTACATACTGATATACACCTGAACATCAGCAGGAGAGGACTCTTTAAAGTGGAGACACTACATACTGATATACACCTGAACATCAGCAGGAGAGGACTCTTTAAAGTAGAGACACTACATACTGATATACACCTGAACATCAGCAGGAGAGTACTCTTTAAAGTAGAGACACTACAAACTGATATACACCTCGAAATGAGCAGAATATGAAGTGTTTCAAAGGGTCTGTAAGTCCACCATCACCTTAGTGAGAAACTGAAAGCTGTCTGCAGTGGAGGAAGTGAAGCATTATCGTATAGCTCTGACCAACTGTTGTACTCTCAGGGAGCTTTGCAACGCCTACATGATGAAACAGTAAATGAAAACGGCCCCCCGCTGCCCTAAACCCACACTAAGCACAAGGGAAACCACCCACCAAAGCCTCATTAAGAAAAGAACAAACTTAACAACAGGAGTTCAGAAAAGTACAAAGTGTAAAAGTGCAAAGACTGGAAAAACAATGGTAAGTGGGGAAAATGGAACAATCCCAGAATAAATGTCAGCTCCATTTTAATCACAACCATGGACAACTATAAGGTTCACTTCTATTTTGTACCCTTTGTAACATAAACTATGACTTAAAAATAAACTCCTAACTGCAGTCTAACAGTGTACAATCATTTATTATAAGAGCTATCTTTGTTCCAGGGATTTTGCACTGTAATACTTTAGATTATTAGATCATATGTGACAGCAGCAAAACCTTTTTTTTACCATCATGTTTTTGAAAGCTGAAATACTCTTTTCATCACGATGTTACTGTCTGGATGTTGGCCTTTGCAGACCATTTACATGCACTAAAAACGTATACAACACATTACAGACAGGAAAAACCTCGACGAGGGCCTCTTTAAACTCCGCTGAAATGAAAGGGCTGATCAAACAGACACAGCTCCCGATGGAGATTGTAGTGTTCGGCATACTTATTACCCTTTTTAATGATTAAAAACTTCTTTGGGGGCTCCTTTCGTTCCTATCCGAAAGCACAGCAACTTCTTCTGCCTGAATACATTTTTCTCCACCATTCATCACATTCGTTGGCCCCCCCCTCCACAGCGTTTGTGAAGCCTGCAGCGACATTATGCTAATCTTATGAACGTGCACCTACTCATAAACAGTATTCATTAGGTTTGAATCCACACCCGATATGGAACATTCTCATGTGCACACTTTATCGAAAAAACTAAGAGAAGTTCACGACAAGAACACAATTTGTTGCCCCTAACCCTAACCCTAACCCTAACCCTAACCCTAACCCTAACCCTTTTATCACTGGGCTTTGAACCACAACAGCACTATTTCCTGATCTGGCGCAAGCTCTTCAAGAAGACCTGGAGAGTCTTTCCAAAAACCTTAGTCAATCACGGAAAGTGATCAAATCCCTGGGAGAGGATCCATCTTGAGATCTCCCTCCTCATATGACTGAACGTTCGGTAAAAACCATGCAGGATTAGGAAAATCTCCCACTCTGTCGACAGACCAAAACCTCCTATGATAATCCAACACAAGGAATGAAATGTAAAGACAAAGGAATAGCTTAGGGTAGACAAGTCCAATTACGTCCAATACGTTATGGGGTTAGGAGGATTTGGCTGCCTTATGGACCAGGGTAGGAACCTTGGTGGAATAGGGACTAAGTTACGTAGAAAAATGTATTTGAACTTGATATCTGATGCCAGACTACTCAATTCATCTGAGCAGGAATAGCCATCAGGGCACGTGGCTGACAGTAGTGAGGTTTTTTCACTCGTTGCTCTTCTGGATTTATCACTCAAGATGACTTGGCTAATTCACACTGTGCACAGTATTGTTGGCATGTTTGTGAATGACCTTTGAGTAGGGATGCACGATAATTATCGGCCCGATAATTATCGGTCCGATATTAGGAATTATGACGTCATCCCGATAAACCGATAACAGTATTAATAGCCCCGATAATATACAATATATTTTTTGGTTAAAAAAAAGAAAAAGATCCTGCGGTGTGGGGGAATTGGGATGAGGGGCGCTTGTTTTTCACTCGCTCCTCCCGTTTTGCCAGTACTGTGGTGTTAGTGGTTTAGGAAGAGGGGAGTTCTTCACAAATCCAGCGCTCCCTAATACTTCGAACCTGATCAGTCACCTGAAACATCGCCATCGCTACGATGGTGTGTTAAAAGCGTACGAAGACAATAATACAATACTGTGTGTGTGTGTGTGTGTGTGTGTGTCTGCGCGCGCGCGTTGGAGCTATGTGCAACTCAAGGCATATGCTCGAACCGGAGCTGCCTGGACGCTGCAATCATGTTGCTGAGTGTGCTGACTTCTCCTACAACGTCCCGCTGTCTGCTTCCTGCATCAAGTCAAGTGCTCGGCGCAGTTGTGTGGATAGAGCGCTCCTCTGTTTTCATTTAAACAGCTCCTTATATCCGTTAGCGCAGCTAGCTAGCACCAGATGCTAACAACAACAATGCACGTAACGTCTCTCTCTTGCTCGCTCTGACCACACGTACACACACCCTCCCGGTCCTCCCGATGGCCAGTCGGTGCCTGCCGGTGAGCGTGGAAGTGTGGTCTGCCACAAGCGGGCGGCAGGAGCGGGGCTGTCAGCATCAGCTTGTGGATGGTATTTTAAACTCGATGCTCTGAAGCTACGGGGCGGCCGAGGAAAAAAAAATACACATGCGTTAATCGCGTTAAAATAATTAGTGGCGTAATTTTAATTTTTATTATCGGTTATCGGTATCGGTATCGGTCTTGAGAAGCAGGAAGTTATCGGTATCGGTATCGGTTTCAAAAAACCAATATCGTGCATCCCTACCTTTGAGTGACAGTAAATACTACTTTATCTCACTACAACTCTTCTAGACACGGACGCTACTACCACAATCATAAATCAGTGACATGCGTAGAGGTCAATGGATCGAGAGGCACTGGTTGATATCGGAGACTCACACACATATGAACCCCATAGAGATAGCTTATTGGGATGAAGGTTCGGATCGGATGTTACATATTTCATATCTGCATTCTTTAAAACACACGTGAAATGAACATTCATATTGCATGGTCTTACTTTAACTTGTGGATTAAAGGTGGGGTAGGTAATTTTGGAGAAACCGTCTCGAGTGTGCTAGGATTTGAAAATACACAGCCGGTAAACAAATCTGCCACTTCCTCACAGAGCCCCTCCTCCAACACACACGGACGCGCACATGACCAATGAGGGCACGAGATAATTTTGTGCCCCGATGGAAGGCTGACAGGCAGGTAGGCCATCCAGTTACTTTAGCCGGGCCGGCTCAGATGATTGGTCGTGCTTTTTACAGCGCCACGGCTTCCACTGATGATATTTGTTATGGATTTGTTGTCAAAGCACTTCAGATATTCATTGCTATCGGGATGTTAAGAGCATTCCATGGAATATAACAACAAGTGTATCTCGAGCCGGTTTCTCAAACTTACCTACCCCACCTTTAAGTCCTATCGCCTCTCCTTCTCGACAAAGATATCAGTGACATTGTTGTAAAAGTTATTTTGTCTTAGTTTTAAACATCTCTCCTTCCCCTGACCGCACGTTTCTTGAATCAATTATATGCAAGGATGCTTCTTATTTTGCGGAGATTTGACGGTATAAACATTGCAATTACTGTTTGTTAAACCAAGTCCATTTTTTGCACATAAAACACATGCTTGAAGAGTTTTTGGTTTGTTGAAGTAAATGGTAAATGGACTGTACTTATATAGCAGTCTTTAAGACCCCTCAAAGCGCTTTACATACTACATGTCGTTCACCCAATCACACCCATTCATACAGAGCAGTGTACCCTACACACATTCACACACACTCACACACCGTTGGCCATGCCATCGGGAGCAACTCAGGGTTAAGTATCTTGCCCAAGGATACATCGACATGTTGGCTGCATGGGCTGGGATCGAACCCACAACCTTCTGGTTGAAGGACGACCGCAGCCACAAGTAGACCTACGTACTTTATATTTTCATTTATTTAAAGTGTTATAAAGACACTAAACACTTTGCACTCTGTTTTGCAATTATGAAAGTACATTTCATAACAAAAAGCCTGTTTTGTAGTGGTTGATCCATGAGTATTTCTGACCCAGCTCTAACATGAATGTGAATAATATTTTTGATTTAATTGAATTACCTGAATCACTCAACCTTGGCACATCGTTTGTCTAACCTCCTCGATATCTGGTTACTCATTGATCTATTAATACTCCTCAACTATGAATACCACTATTATGACTTAACATATTACATCTTGGACTTGTATATAGTGTATGCTGCGAGTTAGGTGAACAATGAAGCTCCACACTTCACTTGGATCTGATCTTAATGACTCATTAGCTCGAGGAGAGTTGAAATGCTTTAAACGGAACACATTTTCATTTCCCTGATTACATGTTAAAGTTAAATTAGTCTCTAATGATCGCTGTGTGGGCAAAGGTAATTGTTGCAGCAGCAAAGTTCACGGCAAGTATGAGCAACACAAAAAACTAAACACTGTTTCATTAAAACAAATAACATCTAGTGAGATTACAACCTCGCTTTACTTTGAACTACTCATTTAATCACTCTCAATTGTAAACATGTACTACAACCACTAAGGAATCAATGCAGAGCTAATACAATGTCCTTTGAATGCCAGTTGTTTGTGGAGCGATGAACACATCTTGAGGAATTTCATCATGATAGGCGCGTTCACGCCGCAGTACTTTTCCCACTTTAGTTGCGATGAACTAAAACGGAACTAAAATTAGTTCATGAGAACCTTTTTACCCCCTTATCCCTGGTGATATGGTCAGGGCCGGCCCTAGACTATTGGGGGCCCTAAGCGAGCTTTGGCTTGGGGGCCCCCCTTACTCTAGCGTGTTCTCACTCCACACAACACAGAACCAACTTTTGTCTTATGATGTTAGCATAAGCACACATATTGTATAAATAAGCATGTAAACACCGTGGACCTCACCTCCTCTGTCCGGGGGCATGCTCCCCCCGGGAAGATTTTAGTTTAAATATTGAAGTTAAAAGCATTAATCGGGTGCACTTTGAGAGCAAAATTAAGAGATCTATGGACACATCTCTCAACACCCATTTGAAACAGAACTGTAAACAGATTTTTCTTGATGGATATTTTACAAAACACTTAAACTGTATTCTTGTTTTGTCATATAGTATTTCATAACTGTTTTTCAAGTATTCTCTCTGGCTGTCCATCTCATAATGTTCACGTAGAAACTAGCTGTCAATAGGAATATCATTCAGAAGAATTATAATTTCTTGCAAAAATCTGTCACAAAAAGAGGTTGCACATTTAAGTTCAGGTGTTGTTATGGCAACGTCAGTGGCCAAACAGCCACATTTACTGCTGCTAATACGTTCAAACATGCTGTTGACACATAAAGCAGTGGCAACTATGCCTCCATTTCAGCTAACTCTTTCTCAGAAATACTCTCACATAACATCCATATATTTCAGTGCTAAGCTAACTATGAAACACTTTAACTGACAGGACTCCGGATCAACTGTGTACGTAAGGTAGCTTCTAGCTTCATGTCGAACAGTATGTCAACATTTCCCAGAGAGCTTTCTTTGAAATCACCAGGTAACGCTAAAAAACATAACATTTAGATTGTATGACAAAGTGTGTATTTAATATATCTGGCTAGCTATAGCTACTTGCTAACGGGTTAGCTTACCCACGCGATTTAAAGTAACGTCAACGTAGCTGTAATTTATGCTTTGCTTACACGTTTGCATAACTTGGAAGTTTACTGACATGTACATACCTTGTTCACCTGGCTCAAGTGGTGGCTCTGGGGTTGATGTGTGAGCCACCACTTGAGAATTGTCATCTTTTTTAAGAAACATTTTTCTTATGTCCATCTTCAAAAACTCTGAGTCCAACTGACAGTTTATTTTAAACATTGTCACAGCTCACAGGATAGGTACCTGTCAGCCAATAAGACAGATGTTTATTTCCATTCAACTCTCTGGTTGGTCTGGTGTCTTGCCTCTGTTGCATTCACTGAACACGGGAAATTACATTCCTGCCGTCCTCTCTTGTGTCATGATGAGGTTCAGGTAAAGCACGGTTAATATATTACATTATTGACTCAATAATATAATACATGACTTTGAGAGTAGTCAATCTAGGCATATTAACACAATTAATTGAACATACTTATCACAGCGACGGTGTACTGAGATTTATTTGTGTTGCTAGGCGGCCCCTCAGTGGCTGCAGGGCCCTAAGCGGTCGCTTATGTCGCTTAATGGGTCGGGCCGGCTCCGTGTGTGGTCATCGTGACCTTGACATGGCGACTTTGACAAACTGTTAAGGAGTGTGTGGGAAAAGGCGGATCGTTAATAGTAGGGCTGCTGAGGGAAAGTGTAATTGTTGGGGTTTAGATGGATAGGACTGTCAGGAGAAGGAGGAAAGGATGGAAAGTCAGAGGACATTAGGTGGATGAACGGAAAATGGCATTGAATGAGCCTTGGAAACTTTGGACGGTCCCAGGCAAGCTGTATTATTGTGTTTCAAACCTAACAAAGATAGGCCAATCAGTATTTGTGACTTGCTCTATCAACATCTAATCTAAAACATATTGTGAGTTGTATACCCTGTTGGAAAGAGGCAATTCGTAGCTTTCTATTGATATCCTTATTGTTTTAGTTCGAACAAACACAGCAATATGTGTCACATGACATGATGACTGTTATCAGGAGACAATTATGAGAAAAGGTCTTTAAAGTTTGCAGTGGATTTCTTAGCCAAAGTTATTCAAAGAGTGCGATCCGGGCTTAATATGTTGGGGGCACTGTACCCCTTGCCCCACCTTAGGACCACCATTGCCATTGGACAACTAGCTACGACGACGAGGAAAAAAGTTCAAGAAAAAAAACCAAAATGTCCTCAACAAGTTATCGAGACGAATCCGTGGAAATAAATAATTTGAGTCGGATGTGTGTCGGATGTGTCATAACGATCTAAATTCTATTCCTGTCACTTGAACTACTTCTGCAGAGGAGTCTTTCAGGGAAAACGGCATCATTGCGAGATCTCGTCTTTTCGATGTATTTGTAGTTTGAGTCTTAATATAGAAACGGAGCTTTCTTTAGAAACAGACGCATTTGTTTCAGTTACTTTGCCACCAGAAAAAAACTCACATGCTCGTATTTGGGTGTACGTGCGCACGCTGGAAAGACCCAAACACTCAGTTTTGGACACACACATTGGACGGGGAACAATAGACGTAGACACCTGCTACACCCTCCTCCTCCTCCTCTCCCTCCTCCTCCTCTCCTCCATTAGGATTCAGTTCAGGGTCCGTCTCCGTGAGTAGGTTAGCCATGCGTGTCATGGAGAAATCCAGTGAATGATAATGAATGATGAAGTGTGTGTGTGTGTGTGTGTGTGTGTGTGTGTGTGTGTGAATGTGTGTGTAAGACATGCTTTTGCTCTATCTACTCCCCTCATCCATTCCTCCTCCACCTCTTCCTCGTTGGTGGTGTGTCGGCTGGAAGGACGGCCCCCGTGCTCTGACACACTCACACACACTCACACACACACGCACCTCCGCGATGTGTCACTACCCATACATCCACCTGCCTCTTTCCGTCATTTCCCGCTCTCCTCTCCATCTACCCCTACGCTTGTTCTTTTCCCTCCTTTTTGTTGTTGCTCACCCTAAGTCTTCCTCTCCGTCCCCCCCCCACGCTCTGTGTCACCGCTACCGGCGAGCAAAGAAAAGAAAAATGCTCCGACCGACAAAAGTAAGAAGAGAAAACGGAGGGAAAAGAGTTGAAAGCTGGAGCGTGTTTGCAGCTCAGCCATGCCTCCATCCACCTTGACTCTGCTTTGATGGAATATCCCGGACGGCGAAGGGAACGCGGAGGAAGAAAGGACGACTGAAAGAAGATCAAAAGGAGGAGGAAGGACAGCCAGCGCTCACCTCCGGACGGTACGGAGACACTGAAGGAAAGACCATACATAACACTCGTTTCTGTCCCTTTTGATCTCCTTCTCTGCCGAGTTGTGTCCACAGGCTCTGCTTTGGGGACTTTTGACAAACTGTTCTCCGGACTCGGAGCGGAGAAGAGACTATTCTCTCTCCGGTTCCTTTCATTCTAATGAATTCCCCCCAAAGCAGACCCTCAAAGAGCCTCTTCTCTGTAACTCCGTCTCTCTGCGTCGCTCTGTTTCTTCCCCTCTCTCCGTCTGTCTGCCTTTGAGAAGCAAATAATTGGATGTGGAGATTGGCTTCTCTGTGGCTGAGCCGCACACACACACACACACACACACACACACACACACACACACACACACACACACACACACACACACACACACCTGGAGCTCAATGTGTATTGTGCTGTTTTGTGTATGTCATTCTTTGCTGTTGGTTTGTATTCTTTAAAGAAAAAAAAACTCGTTTTTACTAAATGTTCACCAAACCTAGTGTTATACGGTATCGATATAGTTTAGCAAAGTCTCCCTAAAAGGTTGAGACTATTTCCAGCGGCGGATGAATGCACATTTAATGATCTGATGAGTTGGGTATCGGTCTTTTCGTTGTTGGCAAAAAATGTAACTTCAAAAAGCAAGTCATTGGTATTTAGCCACGAATGAAGCTCGAAGAGACGGACATGAAATGCCTTGGATCTTATTTTTGGTCACAAACGGCAAGACGTTTCATTTCCGTTGCAAACATGTTGAAATGTCCCGACCGTTGTGGCAGAGTCTTGAGGTTTTAGGATTCAATCATAGACAAAAAAAGGTTTGATAATGCACAACCGTTTTTTGTTACGGTGCAAGGCTCGGTGAGAAGAAAGCAAAAGAAAAGAGAAGTAGCCGGATTGGTTGAGAGATTAGTAGCAGAGGTATTTCCCCGCAGAGAGGGAGAGAGATGGAGAGGAGGCTTGAGGAGCCTCTGAGACAAGGAGACGTGAGATGTGTAACACTGGGGAGCTGATTGAGTGGAGGACACACACTCACACACACACACACACACACACACACACACACACTCAGAAAAGGTGTAAGGCTGCTCTCGCTACACTTTCTGCTTTTGAGGCAGGGCGCCAAGTCTCAAGAGACGAACAGGAGACACACACACACACACACACACACACACATACACACACACACACACACACACACACAAATGGAACAAGAGGGACTCCGCTATAGTGGGACCCTTTTCACGTTTTTTTCCCAGTCTTTTCTTCTTCTGCTGTATTCATCTCTCTCTCTCTCCTTCCTTCCCTCCCTCCCTTTCCTCTTTACCTTCCCGCCCAACCACACATCTCCCTCCTCCCTCTCCTCCCTCCTCCCTCCTTCTCCTCCTCCTCCTACTACTACCACCGCTCAGCTCCATCCAGACCAAGTCTCATTGTCCTCGCACACACCTCGTCCTCCGAGTGTGAGCGTGCACGTGTGTGCGAGGGTGGAGGTTCCAGTCCGGTCTTTTCGGCAGCGGCGGCAGAAGCACCGGATCCGCTCCGAGGTGAGTGTGTGTCACCGTTTCATCTGAAAAAAGACACTTTTAAGATGTGATTTAGTTTCTTTTTAAAGTGGGAGATTGGTGTGTCGTTTTTCAATTATGGGGACATTAATGTAGGACGTGTGTGTGTGTGTGTGTGTGTGTGTGTGTGTGTGTGTG